>JAODAL010024206.1:0-61043 GCA_025379985.1 Phyllomedusa bahiana | reverse complement strand
GCCTTGCCAAAGATCCCATAAAGGTTTGGTTCCACTCAAGGGTCGTGCCAATTGTTTCAGCAGCATCTGGGGCCCCTCTGGCCAAAATTGTGGTATGTGTACGTTGACTCCATACTTGCACCTGTTTCGAGGAAGGCACTGCCGGTCATTTGTAAAGGACACAACCTGATCACGCATCAGGCGTTTAGAAGGATGGCGATCCATTGTTGGCGCATAATAGTTTTCTGGTCCAGAATTCAGATTCAGAATCATTATATACGTCCATGTCACCCACGATCGAAGGTTGGCGGGGGGTGTAGTAGAGCAAGAGCAAAACATTTCTTTCAGATCACGAGCAATCAGTTTCGTGGAACAGAAACCAATTTTGTGGGCAGCCTTTTGCGAATTTCAAATTACCTGAGAAGAATTATCTTCTCTTTATTGGGGAGGAGTCCTTATGCCACCAGCTGAGGGGGACTGGATAGGCAGGCGGCAGCGTCATCCCGCTCAACCCGTCCCGACTCAAGGCCAGCCATGTGGCATCTTCATGCCCCCAGCCTATCAAATCTATAATCTCGGCTGTGGGAGACCTCCCAAACAATCTTCTGGTGAAGAACCCACCAATGTTTCTGACCATCATTGCATTGTGGGTCCCAGTTACATAAAGACGACGTAGCTTCGCGTGGTTTTGCGTCTATGGGTCATGCGATACGCATGACGAACAACATGATGAAGCAGTGTCTCCAACAGTAACTCATTTAAAAAAAAAAAATCTAAAATTTACTATTGAGATTGATCCGCAAACTTTGTCCTTTTTTGGAAATTCGTCATACTATAGTAAACTCCGGATGGCGAACTATGAAACACCCACCAACGATTACCGTAAGCCACCTACTTGCTACCGTAATTCCCTACTACAGTGGGACAGTTGCATCACTCTGCGCATTAAGACGGGGAAATACCACGGGGCCAGTATCTCCGTTTGAGAAGAAACGTTCTTCCACTGAAGGAGATTTATCAAAAGAGAGCTTGTCGGCACTTCCGCCAACGTAATTCTTGGAATCTAGAAGGATACCCTGACATTGGTATTATAGAAAGTCCTACTAGAACACGCAACTGTCACAGGATATACATCTGCTATCCAAAGAAAAAAAAAACATCGATAGGTTTGAGATCAAAAGTCCCGAAATGTGATGTGAACATAATGACAATCGCGGCAACAATACAAGTCAGGGAGATAACCTTAACCCATTTAGGTGCACGTTATTCACAAATGGACCCAGATCTATGTGACTCAATGAGCATCAGCCTTCGATATCATATTCAAGTGGTCGTAACTTCAATACTTTCTAGTAGAAAGCCATTTAGATCACCTTCAAGAATGCGGCTTAAGAGACCAAATGGTTGTTTTTGCCTTGATGGCACACTGTACTTTTTGTAAAACATCAAAAACGCATTGCAAATTCCAGGAACTCAACTGGATCAGTAAATTCATCCAGATAGACATTTCATTAAATTGTCGCTCCACACATGTGGTATATCCTTATCTATAGGTGACCTGTGGTATGCTCATGTCGGGCAAGCGACAAGAAACAGGCCGTAGAATAGTTCGGGGAACATCTCGGTGACGTTCCGACCACAGACTTGAAACATCTGTTTCACGACCACATCCACTCACAACATGGGGTGACCCCTCTTGTCACAAGTGGATGGGTTATCGATTGATGTCACACAAACTAATAGACTTGGAGATAGAGATAAAGTCCTCCTCCAAAAGGAGTGGTTTTTAGAACTTTCACTATAAAAACTAAAGTGCCACTGGGACTCAATGGAAATTCCTTGACTTGTAGCTCTTAAAACTAAATGCAGTCAGCTGTCCACATCCTGCCTTAATACATTCCGTAGTGAACCTATTTTTTTGACCTATCATTTCTTTACCAACATCAGTTTCATTTATGTCCGAAATCTCGGGATATACTAGTTTAAAAACACATACCTAGGTGCCATTTAACACGTGCACCGTTTGCCAATCATAATTCTGTAGGTGTAATGCGATCTCTCTCTGCGGTCTTTCTAAACAGAGAGCTTTCACTACATAGCAGCGTCTAGAGTATCTATGTACTGGCAGTTCGCACGGTTCACTAAGACGCCGCACTGTCTTCCTACATCGTTGAGCCCGAGGCTCATTTTAGATGAGACGTTTTTTGGCGCGAACGAGCGCGCCTAAAAACCATACTATCACGAGCTCGGCGTCTCTCTTCTTTCTCTGTGTACAGCCGATGCTGATGAGTCCCGCATTCGGGCTCCGAGAGATGTGACGTGAATCGATTTAGGTGTGAGTAATAGACAAAACTTTCAGGGTTATCGCTCTGCAATAAGCTTTCAGGGATGTAACTCTCTGTTTTTCTCTCTTAAGCTCACCTTTTCTATGTAATAACGACTGATCCTTACATTTCCCTCACGTGTACTTATACCATTCACTGATCATTCCTCAGGGAGGGTGAAGGTATCTTTTTGTCTAGGTCGATCGAAGCGGTCAGCAGCTCGTGACTACTACTATTAAGGTATTGTGCTGCTGAGATAGAGTTATTTTGCTCTTGGACGCTTCCCCGCCTTTTTCTCGTACCATCTTAGTGGGAGTTACTCTTCTCAGCTAACCTCTATTGTAAAATAATTTTGAGGAAATCACTCTTTTGTCGATACATGATATGTGACTTATTTGCCTATCGGCATAATCTTTTGCCCTAAGTCTCGTACGTTGAATATTGTTTTCTCTAATTTCTGTTTCCCCCTGATGAGACCGGCTTAACATATAGGGACCGGTCGAAACAATGTAGGAACTGAAACTATAGGGTTTTTTCTAGGGACTTTTCAGATTAGGTTTCCTGACAGGAACGCCCTTATTGGGGCGATTTTCCTGACTTTGGATAGGCTAGGGATAAGCACCAATAGGGCTTTCTAGGTTCTTCTTTTGGGCATTTTTCTTTATTAGGTTTCAAAAATAGATTTTTTTGATTAGCCCTTTATCTTTCTGTACCTATGGAGATTTTTTAATATGCGTGGTTATTATTTAAGTAGTATGAATAAAATTTTACTTTTTAAGAAAAACCCCTCATTTTCACTTTTTTTAATTCCTGCCCGGGGTCTTATAGTGCATCTTGTGTCTAGGATTAACATTTATTTTTAGTTTTTATATAGCTATTCCCCCTCAGTTAGGCAGGTAACATACAGTTGAAACTAGAAGTTTACAATACACATATAAAAAAAAAAAAAAACACATACATGTTTTCTCACTATCTGACATGAAATCAGAATAAACCTTCCCCGTTTTAGGTCAATTAGGAATCAAAATTATTTATATTTGCCAAATGCTAGAATAATGAGAGAAAGAGAATTCTTTAAGGCACTTTTTTTACTTTCTGCAAAGTCAAAAGTTTACATACATTTCATTAGTATTTGGTAGCATTGCCCTTAAACTGATGACTTAGGTCAAATGTTTGATATCCGCCACAAGTTTCTCACAATAGTTGGCAGGAATTTTGACCCATCCTCCTAAACCAGAAAGTGAAACGAGCCATGTTTGTAAGTTTTTTTTTCCCGCACCTGACTTTTCATTTTGGGGGAAAAAAACAAAAATTTTCAAATAGTTGGAATCAGCTTGTGATGCCACCCCAAAAAACATGACTTGGTTATTCTTAAACCATTTGTAACAGTTTTGGCAGTTGCTGGCTCATTTCCATTTGGAAGCCCTTTCCTGCCCAAGCTTTAACTTCCTGGCTTATGTTTAGATGCTTTCAGTTTTGCCACATAATCTTCTTTCCTCATGATGCCATCTATTTTTTGAAGTGAAACACTTCCACCTGCAGCAAAACAACCCCACAACATGATGCTGCCCCCCCCCCCCCACGTGGTTTCACAGTTGAAATGGCGTTCTTAGGCTTCCAAGCTTTACCCTTTTTCCTCCAAATGTAACGATGATGATTATGACTAGTGTTGAGCAAACAGTAAAAAGTTCTAGTTCCTCGAATTTTTGTGAGTTCGGTTCGAAGTTCTATTCGAACTCAAAATTCGAACCTCATTAAAGTCTATGGGGGAAGATGTTCTGGTTAATTTTTAAAACCTGTACAGGTGAGGAGAAGCTGGAATTACCATCAATAACAGTAAACTGGATACGTGGAACAATTTCATACATTTGGAAAATAAGTGAAGGAAATAATTATTTGATCCCTTGCTGATTGTGTAAGTTTGCCCACTGAAAAAGACATGATCAGTCTATAATTTTAACGAAAGGTTAATTTTAACATTGCTAGAAAGAATATAAAAAATAAAATCCAGAAAATCACATTTTATAAGTTATATAAATTTATTTGCATTTTGCAGTGAGAAATAAGTATTTGATCCCTCTGGCAAACAAGACTTAATACTTGGTGAAAAAACCCTTGTTGGCAAGCACAGCAGTCAGACGTTTTTTGTAGTTGGTGATGAGGTTTACGCACATGTCAGGAGGAATTTTGGTCCACTCCTCTTTGCAGATTGTCTCAAAATCATTAAGATTTTGAGGCTGTCGCTTGGTAACTCAGAGCTTCAACTCATTCCATATGTTTTTTATGGGATTAAGGTCTGGAGACTGGCTGGGCCATTCCAAGACCTTAATGTGCCTCTTTTTGAGCCACTCCTTTGTTGCCTTGGCTGTATGTTTTGGGTCATTGTCTTGCTGGAAGACCCAGCCAGGACCCATTTTTAATGTCCTGGTGGAGGGAAGGAGGTTGTCACTCAGGATTTTATGGGACATGGCTCCATCAATTCTCCCATTGATGTATTGAAATAGTCCTGTGCCAATAGCAGAGAAACAACCCGAAAACATAGGGCGACATGTATGAACGGGCTTTACGCCTGTTTTCTGGCGTACACTGCGCCTCCCAGCCCGAATCCCGCTGTCGGATGCAGCGTTCGCCACTTTCGTCTGCGGTCCGCATGAAGGGGCGGGCAGTGGGCGTGGTGGGGCGCGGTGTAGGCGTTCCGGGGCGGGACGCGGCGCGCTCGTATAGTCCGAGGCATGTACCATCGAGGCTCGCCAAATCGCGGTGCTCGGCAGCTCCGACAGGCAGACCAGGTTTTTTTTGGTCTAAATGCTCCGGCGGAGGCGAAGTGAAGCAGGATCCGAACATGCGAGGAAGCGGATCGAAGATCGCGACAGAAATTTCGGCGCTCCGCTCCGTGCAGCAGGAGTATGAATAGGAAAAAATCGCCTTTATAAAGGCGGAAAACATTGTCAGAAGAGAGCTGCACGTAAAAAATACACATAATAAAAAAAACATCACTTTTCCAAAGTCTAGAACGGCGCAATATCAACAAATATGATATTGCAAATTGCCGGGAAAGACAGTAATTCAAAATCTGAAACCTATTCTCATTGGTCGGCAAAACCGGGCCAATCAGAATCGGAGCGACAGTGAACCATTAAAAGCTATGGGAAGAATTGACCAATCAAAATCCCCTGGCGGGATAATCAAAATACAGTAAAAATGCTGAAAAGACTGATTGGCTGAGCTAGCGGGGTCTCGGCTAGCTCAGTCAATCAGAATAGGAGCGACAAAGTCCCATTCTAGCCTAGGGATAAGTGTAGACCAATCAGAATCCAGGGCGGGATAATTCAAAATACAGTAAAAAGACAGAAAAGAGCTTATTGGCTGAGCTAGCAAGATCTCGGCTAGCTCAGCCAATCAGAGCGCGAGCTACTTCTCCCATTATACTCTATGGAGAGTGAGCGACTCAAATCTCGGCGCTCAGCGCCGCGCGCGCCATGAAGTATTAATCAACAAATTAATTTTATACAGTGTTAAAACATTCTCAGATAAAGACCAGAACACTCTTTAAAAATAAATCAGTTAAAAACCCGAAAAACGCGTTCGTCGCCGAGACCGGTGCTACATAGGGAATTGCCATAGAGAGAATTGCCGGGAAAGACAGTAATTCAAATTTGTAAAGCTATTCTCATTGGTCGGCATAAACCAGCCAATCAGAATAGGAGCGACAATGTCCCATTACAGCCTATGGAGGAGAATTGACCAATCAGAATAGGAGCGACAGTGGCCCATTCTATCCTATGGAGAAAAATGGACCAATCATATTCAAAGGCGGGACAGTTCAAAATACATTAAAAAGGCAGAAACGAGCTGATTGGTTGAAGCAGCGGGGGCTCGTCCAGCTTAGCCAATCAGAGCGCGAGCTGCTTTCTCAGAGAGTTCTATGGGGAATCGAAATTAAAAGAGGCGCCGTAATTTGGACCAATGGGAAGAGCGAGCGAGCGCTCCTATGGGTTTTCTAATGCAATCTGGTATAAAACTGTACATGGCTGAAATCAAATTATAACACTACAGAAGTTGTGCCGATGTGTATATAAAAAGGAATACTAATATGTGGCTAACGAAATAAAAATTTTAAATCAAGAAAATCATGCTTATTTCTTTATTTTCGATGCACCCATACTATTGATCCTTGGCTAACTAAAATAAAGAAATAAACATGATTTTATGGTATTTTTTTTTTTTTTTTCGTTAGCCACATATTAGTATTCGTTGTATATACACATCAGCACAACTTCTGTAGTGGGATAATTTGATTTCAGCCATGTACAGTTTTATACCAGATTGCATTAGAAAACCCATAGGAGCGTCGCTCGCTCTCCCATTGGTCCAAATTACGGCGCCTCATTTAAATTTCGATTCCCCATAGAAACTCTATGAGAAAAGCAGCTCGCGCTCTGATTGGCTAAGCTGGACGAGCCCCACCGCTGCTTCAACCAATCAGCTTGTTTCTGCCTTTTACTGTATTTTCGAACTGTCCCCCTTTGAATATGATTGGTCCATTTTTCTCCATAGGATAGAATGGGCCACTGTCGCTCCTATTCTGATTGTCAATTCTCCTCCATAGGCTGTAATGGACATTGTCGCTCCTATTCTGATTGGCTAGGTTTATGCCGACCAATGAGAATAGCTTTACAAATTTGAATTACTGTCTTTCCCGCAATTCTCTCTATGGCAATTCCTATGTAGCGCCGGTCTCGGCGACGAACGCGTGTTCGGATTTTTAACTGATTTATTTTTAAAGAAGTGTTTCTGGTCTTTATCTGAGAATGTTTTACACTGTATAAAAAAATTTGTTGATTAATACTTCATGCCGCGGCGCTGAGCGCCGAGATTTGAGTGCGCTCATCTCTCCATAGAGTATAATGGAGAAGTAGCTCGTGCTCTGATTTGCTGAGCTAGCCGAGACCCCGCTAGCTCAGCCAATAAGCCTTTTCTGTCTTTTTTACTGTATTTTGAATTATCCCGCACTGGATTCTGATTGGTCTACACTTCTCCATAGGCTAGAATGGAACTTTGTCGCTCCTATTCTGATTGGCTGAGATAGCCAAGCCCCTGTTATCTCAGCCAATCAGCTGATTTTAGCATTTTTACTGTATTTTGAACAGTCCCGCCGTGGATTCTGATTGGTGTAAACTTCCCCATAGGCTAGAATGGGACATTTGTCGCTCGTATTCTGATTGGTCTAAACTTCTCCATACTAGAATGGGACTTTGTCGCTCCTATTCTGATTGGCTGAGATAGCCAAGCCCCCGTTATCTCAGCCAATCAGCTGTTTTTTAGCATTTTTACTGTATTTTGAACAGTCCCGCCGTGGATTCTGATTGGTCAATCCTGCCCCATAGGTTTTAATAGTTCAGTGTCACCCCTATTCTGATTGGCCGGTTTCTGGCGACCAATGAGAATAGGTTTCAGAATTTGAAATACTGTATTTCCCGGCCATTTCCAATATCCTAATTCTTGACTTAGGATATTGGAAAGTGATTTTGTTTTATGTATTTTAGGTTTCAGCTCTTTTCCTGAGAATGTAGAACGCCTTTATAAAGGCGATTTTGGATTTATACTCCGCACCGACATGTGGAATGATTTCTCGCCGTTCCAGCCTGTCTCGCATCGGAACAGATTTTGGGCGCAGCCCCGCACGGCGCCTAAGTCCCGCACTGCGCCCATGTCCCCGCACTGTGCCCCACACACTGGCGAGGCGCGGTGGACTTTTCCCCGCATGTATGATCGCACTACCTCCGGCGGACAATCTCAGACGCAGCGCCGAACTTCGCCTCATTCCCGCACTGTGCCCGAGGCGCGGCGGACTTTACATGATATGTATGAGCGCGGCCCGTCCCCGACATAAATCAGGCGCAGATTCCGCCGGGAAACTGGTGGAAAACGGCGCCTCGACCCGGCGATATTCATACATGTCGCCCATAATGTTTCCACCTCCATGCTTATCAGTGGGGAGAGTGCTCTTTGGGTCATAGGCAGAATTTCTCTTCCTCCAAACACGGCGAGTTGAGTCAATGCCAAAAAGCTGATTTTTTTTTTTGTCTCATCTGACCACAGCACCTTCTCCCAATCACTCACAGAATCATCCAGGTGTTCATTGGCAAACTTCAGACGAGCCTGCACATGTGCCTTCTTGACCAGGGGGACCTTGCGGGCACTGCAGGATTTTAAACCAGTACAGCGTAATGTGTTACTAATGGTTTTCTTGGTGACTGTGGTCCCAGCTGCCTTGAGATCATTAACAAGTATCCCCCTATGTAGTTTAAGGCTGATCTCTCTCCTTCCCCTTGATCTAGGATACTGTACAAGGTGATATTTTGCATGGTGCCCCAGATCGAGGTCGATTGACAGTCATTTTGTATTTCTTCCATTTTTTTTACTTTTGCACCAAAAGTTGTCTCCTTCTCATCCAGCGTCTTATAGTTTTGTAGCCCATTCCCGCTTTGTGCAGGTCTATGATCTTGTCCCTGACATCCTTAGAAAGCTCTTTGGTGTTGCCCATATTGTAGAGGTTAGAGTCTGACTGATTAATTGAAGTCTGTGGACAGGAGTCTTTTATAAAGGTGACTATTTAAGACAGCTGTTTTTAGTGCAGGTAATGAGTTGATTAGTAGCATCTAACCAGTCTATAGGAGCCAGAACTCTTAATGGTTGGTAGGGGATCAAATACTTATTTCTCTCAGCAAAATGCAAATAAATGTATATAATTTATACAATGTGAGTTTCTGGATTTTATTTTGGTTATTCTATTTCTTAATATTACAATTAACCTACCCTTAAAATGATAGACTGTTCATGTCTTTGTCAGTGGGCAAACTTACAAAATCAACAAGGGATCAATTTATAATTTTCTTCACTGTATTTGATACACTGATGATTTTACAAGTTTTTCACCTACTAAGAATGGGGAGGTCTGTAATTCTTATCGTACACTGATGATTTTACAAGTTTTTCACCTACTAAGAATGGGGATATCTGTAATCCTTATCGTACGGACACATGAACTGCGAGAGACAGAATAAAAAAATAAAAAAAAACAGAAAATCACATTGTAGTTAATTTGCATTTTGTTGCATGAAATAAGTATTTGATACAATTGAAAAACAGAACTTAATATTTGGTATAGAAACCTTTGTTTGCAATAGCAAAGGTCAGACCTTTCCTGTAGTTCTTGACCAAATTTGCACACACTGCATCAGGGAGTTTAGCCCACTCCTCCATACAGATCTTTTCCAGATTGTTCAAGTTCCCTCTAAAGATTTTCGATTGGGTTCAGGTCTGGAGACTGGCATTTTAGGTCCTTGAAATGCTTCTTATGGAGTCACTCCTTAGCTACCCTGGCTCTGTGTCATTGTTCTGTTGGAAGATTCAGCCATGACCCATCTTCAATGCTCTGACTGAGGTAAGGAGGTTGTTGGCCAAAATCTTGCGATACATAGCCCCATCCATCCTCCCTTCATTACGTTGCAGTCGTCCTGTTCCCTTTGCAGAAAAGCACCCTCAATGTATGTAGTTTCCACCTCTGTGCTTCACAGTTGGGACGATGTTCTTGAGGTTGTTCTCATCCTTCTTCTTCCTCCAAAACTCAGTGACTGTAGCTGATACCAAAAAGCTCTATTTTGATCTCATCTGACCACATGACCTTCTCTCATGCCTCCTCTGGATCATCCAGATGGTCATTTGAGACCTTCAAACTGGCCTAGACATGCGCCGGCGTGAGCAGGGGGACCTTGCTTTAATCCATGACAGTGTAGTGTGTTACAAACGGCAATCTTGAGACTGTGGTCCCAGCTCTATTCAGGTAATTGACCAGACCCTTCCATGTAGTTCTGGGCTGATTCCTGACCTTTCTCAAAATTATCCTTGCCCCACAAGGCGAGATCTTGCATGGAGCCCCAGACCAAGGAAGATTGACAGTCATCTTGTGTTTTTTCCATTTCCTAATAATTGCACCAACAGTTGTAGCCTTCTCACCAAGCTGCTTAGCTGTTGTCCCGTAGCCCATCTCAGCCTTGTGCAGGTTTACAATTTTGCCCCTGTACTTACGCAGCTCTTTGGCCTTGGCCATGGTGGAGAGGTTGGAGTGTAATTGATTGAGTGTGTGGACAAGTGTCTTTTATACAGGTAATGAATTTAAACAGTTGCAATTAATATAGGTATTAAGTACAGAGTAGGAGGGCTTCTTAAAGAAAAACTAAAAGGTCTGTGAGAGCCAAATTTCTTTCTGTTTAGTAGGTGATCAAATATTTATGTCATGCAACAAAATGTTAATTAATTATTTAAAAATCATACAATATGATTTTCTGGATTTTGTTTTTTTTAGATTCTGTCTCTCACAGTTGAATTGAACCTACGATACACATTACAGAACTCCCCTTTCTTTGTAGGTGGGGAAACTTGCAAAATCGCTAGTGTATTAATTACTTATTTTCCCCACTGTATGTGTTTATTTCCTCCTTTTAGTGTTAAAGAGGTTTTCTCACCATGCAGTTTCACAGAGCCACAGCCAACTTTAGACTCATACTCATGTTCAGGCTGTGGGTGGATCTATAGCAGTGATTGATATATCAACTCTGCTGTTCTTAGCTACTCTTGTTACAAGAGTTTATAAAGTGTACTATACAAGGCTAAAGAGTGAAAGCTTCTCATTTAGTTACGTAAACAAAGTCTGTTGCTAGCGATATGACTCTATAGAGAGTGACTCACCATGGTCAAATCTACTGACTGACGTCAGCTTGGAGCAATGAGGGAGCAGGGAGAGGGATGGGATGAGGGGGTCTGTAACCAAACGAACTTGTGTACTCTAAGAGGGGATAAAATATTCCCAATTCCCTGCCCAAAGCAAAATCAAAAGAGCAATGTATTTGGTAATAGCCTTCATTTACCTTCCCTACATATTAAAAGCTAATCGTAGTGAGAAAACCCCTTTAAGCATGAAACTACAATGATCAAATTACAATTTTTATTTGTGAGCGTGAACAGTATCGCAATTGATTATATTGTACAATTCCATACACCATTCACAAATTATTTTCTCTATTCATTTCCGAAGAAAAATGAATCTCATTTACAATTATCACACCAGACATCGTTATATTTACTTGGTTCTTAACAATCATAGTAGCAACAATGAAATAAACTCTAACATACATGAAAACTCATACAATGGCATGTAACAATTTAATGCAGCCTGCTTTCTAAATACGTTTTTTCTCTACTCCATACAAGCAATAGCAAATAGATTGTTTTGGTAGCGGCTAAATTCAATAAACCACTAGATTAAAAGGTGTATAAATATAAATGTCAACAGCAGGACACTACAGTTCAAATACAATTGATGAGGCACAAAAGCATTAACCCTACTTAATCATTAATGAAAGAGCAAATGGAGCGTTTTAAAAGAAATTAGAGTAATCAAGGTTGCCCTAATTATACAGGAATTTAATTTATCATAGATTTCATATTTATAAGACATATTTGTCTACTGAATGATATTTAAGGCATGATGAGATTGTGCCAAAAGTAACATTTACCAGTATGAATCAGGGTATGCTTCTATGCCCATACTAATAAATAACAGAATTCCTACACAGCTGAGACATATTATTATGACCACCAGCTAATATCCAGAGTAACCGCCGTGTCCAGCACAGACAGCAGCTAGATGAGCTGGGAGTGACTCAATAAGGTCTGGGTAGGTAGCCACAGGTATCTGAAACCATGCTGACTGCACCCCACAGCTGCGAAGGACACGTGGGAGAAATCCATAGAGCTAACCTGACCATTGAGGTGATCCCACAGATGCTTAATTGGGTTCAAGTCTGCTGAAATAGAGGGCCAAAGTAGTACTTGGTAACCTTGCACATGCTCTACCAACCAATTGCCAACATTTCTAGCCATGTGAAAAGTCACATTGTCTTGCTAAAAGATCTCATCTGCCCCAGGAAAGACAATCATGTATGGGTATCTGCAAGGATGAATTTATACCCAAATCAGTTGAGAATACCTTCTATGAGTCGAAAGCAGTACTTATAAACCCCAAAAGGCAAGCATCACCGGTGCTTCCACCACTGGGAACCCTGTAGAAAGAAATCATACCCTCTCAGCTACCACCTAAGGAGGCTTATTAGACTAAAAGTCACGGTCTACGCTGCAGTTCCCACTCCAGACCGTGGACATGCCAGTATCCCTGTTGCGGCCCATGTTCCCTCTGCCAGCATGTATTCAAATGTTCTCACTCCTGCTCCGATCCCCACTGCTGCCAGCGTCCTTTGCGTGCATGCGTGCCAGTGTGCCAAGATTTAAAGGGACATTACCTAATTACCTGTCCAATGGCCACTCACCACTAGGGATTTAAGGCACTTCCTGCCTGTGCTCAGTTTGTTGATGTTTGGTGATGTTTCCACATTGATCCTGACCTCTGGTTGCTGTCTGTTACCTGTGTTTACTGACGTCCTGGTTCCTACATTTACCTGTACTGCTGTTACCTGCTGCTACACCAGTCTACCACCTGCCTGGGACTCTGCCTGTCTTCGGTTGCTACCTGCCTGTGATCTGTCATTTCTGCCTATTCCACAGTCCTACATCCCACACTTCAGCTGTCACTGCGAGTATCCACATCATGGGTAGCGACCTGGGGTTTCCCCGCAGCTAAGTCTGTCTGGCCTTGCGACTGGCTCCAGTGAAGATGGGAGGTCCCTTAGACTGTGCTTCCTGGCATGGTTTGCCTCTCCATCTCTCGTCGTGACCAAGAGGATAAACATACCCGGCTTCTCCATTACACTAAACCCTGAACTGCCGCAATTAATGAATTGGAGCTATTTTCTTCCCACTTAAAGGGAATGTGTCATCAAAAAATGACTTATTGTTTAACTCACATTTTTATGTTAAACACATTTTTTAGGAATTTTTGGTTATGTTTTTTAATTTTTCATGTCACTTTCAATATTTTTTTTAATAATTCTTAAGTCCTGCAGTTTTCACTTTGGCCACTAAGCCTAATAACAGTCTGACACTTCCTGTTCTGTTTAAAGAGCTTTTCAGCAGTGTGCTCATTATCAGTAAAAGCAGGGTCACACTGAAAGGACTAAGCCTAATAACAGTCTGACACTTCCTGTTCTGTTTAGAGAGCTTTTCAGCAGTGTGCTCATTATCAGTAAAAGCAGGGTCACACTGAAAGGAGACACCCTTGTGTACAGATAACACAGAATCCACCAATCACAAGAGGAGATGTCACAGCTCTTACCCCCCTCTTCCCTTCACAGTGAAATTTATCCTATAGACGTCTATGGGACAGAAACTGTCTTAAGAATCCTATGGGCATGAAGCTGCTGTAAAGTATCTCTCTGACTGCTGTTAAAGCTGTGTAAGCAAGAATGTCTTCCCACAATCATATATAGAAGACTTAATAGAGAAATCTACAATCAGGAAATAAAAACGACTGAGAGGAAAAGAATATGGATCAGGGGCTTGATTTAATAAGTAAAAAAAAAAAATTGGCGACAGATTCCCTTTAAGCATTTCAGCCCTTTACTGAGTTTCTGATACAGTAAAGGAGATGAAACCCACTGTAACCCATTCCAATAATGAGCGCTTGGGGCTTCTTCCTGTTGCCATTACCTGAGGTATTTAGCCCTTATATTTGTCTTGAAACCATTTATCTCATTGTCTTGTGCTTGTATATCTCCTACATTTACCTCAACACCATCCAAAAAAAAATGCACCAATAAACTAGTTAACAGGGTTGTAGATATCTTTGGTAGTGAAGCCCAGTGAATGAGTGGAGCAAGAAGTATTACCAGATTAGACCTGTAAAATGTCTTTATAGAATTAAGGGGAAATATATATTTCCTATTACTTCCCTTATATTATAGCCAACAATGATTTACTGTACGTTCATACTAACAATTTCTTATTACCTGACCTATTGTCTTCTTTAGCTTCTCCCATCAGGCTGCAGTCTCTGGGGATCAGACCTAGATAGCCACATATGCCATACGGTGGAGTAAGAACTCCGTGACTTGAGTAAATCAATGCTGTTTTGCATGGTTCAGGTAACACAATCTTCTTTCTCTTGAGTTGCAATTTAATTGAAATCGATGTAAACATTGCGGTAGATTTACAGTCAATTTTAGAAGCGCCTGTATTAAAGGAGTTGCCTTATGAAGACTACTTTTTTGCATATACCATGTTAAGGCATATTAAAAAAATGAAGGGGTTCAAGAATGGTATCTATGAGCCACAGGAGTAAAATTGTATGACTGTTACGACTTCAACTGGGAATAACAGCAGATTTTCAAGGATTTCTGAAGCTCGACCTGTGGAGATCAGCAAGAAATCAAGGCTAGGTAGATTTAAAAATGGAGTTGTTGAGGATCAAAATAAAAAAAAAACTGCAGCAGTATCCTGCAGCATGTGGCCGCTGCTGTCACTGATGGGTCTCAGTGTCAGTTAGCATGTCATGTGACCACTTTCGCCAGCGATTGGTTACAGTGGTTTTAGTGGTCATATGCCAGTATAAAATATCATTGCATCGTGTAAAGAAAACCAGTAGGTGGCCACCGGAGCATTGATGCTGGAGAGGCAGTAGACTTACAAATAAGAAAAGTATATTTTATTTTCTTTGTGCTGTATATGGTGTTTTATTTGCTACCAAGTACTGCATAATTCGATGTCCTGGATTCTGGCTGATAAGTAAAGTTTGCAGTCATTATGTGGTAGTTTGGGGACAATTGAGCAGCAAAAATTTGAGTCTCTTATAAAAATTTGGCATGGGCTCAATAATCTATTTTAAAAATATGCCCTTACCATCATAGTCAGTGATAGCATATCTTTAGGATATGCCATCAAAATCTGATAGGTGTGGGTTCCACCTCTGGTCCTTTCTCGAAAACGTGGCCACAAAAGTTTTGTCTCAAACTGGAAAGCCTGTCGCATTTGTGCACGGATCTTCATTCCGTTCTATGGGACTTCCAAGCACAGTCGCGGGCTAAGTTCGACAGTACTCAGAACTCCCATAGAGCAGCCAACACTATAGGGGGTGCCCCACCTTTGGGATCTCCGACCCCACCTATCAGACTTGGTTGGCATATCCTAGTGTTATGCCATTAAAGTCTATGATGGGAACATCCCTTATAAAAATTGTTATTCTGTAGGCTATTGTATCTGTGTTTCCTAAAAACTAGAAACATTAAACATAATGCATGTTGGAATTTCCATATTCATTAAAACGGCAAAGGAAAGTGAGGCTTCCAATCTTTCCTGTGACTATCCTGTTTATGTCTTATTACTGTATAGATAGTGCTGAGAATATAGGTTGCATTTCAAGCAGTTGTGTCTTCAATACCAATAACCAGTGCCATATTCACGAAGCAAATGGCTGCCTATGGCTTATCTAAATTAAACACTGTGACCTAACTGCAATTTTATTCTTATCTATGTCTTAATAGCAGATAAGAAGAAAGACTTTAATAATTACAACAAGAAAATTCTGGATAGTTATTCAGTGCGAGTTATTACTCAAGAGCATTGCAGAGTTGTCTTAGTTGCTCTAGAAAATATAAAAATTCATACCAAACAGAAGGCATGATAAGCCTTAGGAAGATTACTAGTAAATTGCTGAATGAATATAATTTCTTGGGGTTTGTATAATGAAACTTCCTTTACTCGGAACGACTGAGTTTCTAATTGCTAATGCAACCATTCTAATTTTCTAATTAAATCATTCTGGTATTTCTCTTTTTTTTATTTCTCTTCGTCCTTTTGCAAGCAGCTTATCTCTCACTAGAGTAGACGGGCCTTATTACTTAGGATAACATCACGTTTATCTGAAAGCGGCAAAGTCTAGGGCGAAGTCTGCAACTGCAGTCCATGAAGCCGCTCAAAATTCATGTCAGGAAATGCTACGTTAATAACTTGGAAGGTTTTAGCTTGCCCTGAAGAGAATCTCCTGGTAGAAAGTGAACATTTAGTTTCTGTATTTAGATGGAACAAACTCCTATACTCTAATATCCTACTAAGCTGGGGCCTAGCAATAAGGAACTCTCTAGGAGCTCTTCCTGACTACTACTAATAGACCAATACACTGTTATCAGACAAGTGCTTAGTCCCCTGTATCAAAACTTAAAGGGGTGTTCTCACCATGTTGTTTCAGACAGCCTGCCCTTCACAGCCAGCTTCAGGCTCTTCCTTCCTAGTCAGGCGCTCAGTGGTTCTACAGCAGTGATTGGCATATTAGTTCTGTTAGGCCGTGTTCACACGGCTTATTCACGGCGGATTTGTGCGCTGTATTGAGCGCACAAATCCGCCGTGAATACGGGGCGGAACGGGGGCGGGGCCGGAGCGCGGCGGGGGCGCCGCTCCCGGCCCCATAGACAATGCACTGTTTACGGCGCGTCCGCGCCGTAAATAATGTGCATGTCACTTTCTCCCCCCGCGGCGGATTTGCCGAGCGGGGAGGAGCGACGGATTCCACTGTTCTCTATGAGAGCAGTGGAGTACCGTAATGACTCCGACGGATTGGCGCCGTATTGAAGCGCAAATCCGGCGCGGAATACGGCGCCAATCCGTCGGCAAATAAGCCGTGTGAACGGGGCCTTATCCCTAGCTGAGCCTGTTAGAGGGACATTGCTGATTGAGGGTTCTAAGCATCCAGACAGAGGGCTACATAGCTCTAAAGGGTTTGAGGAGTTTGAGGAGTAAAAAAAAAAACCTGCAGCAATATCCTGCAGCATGTGGCCTCTGCTGCCACTGATGGGTCTCAGTGGCAGTTAGCATGTCATGTGACCACTTAGGTCAGCAATTGGTTACAATGGTTTCAGTGGTCATATGCCAGTATAAAATATCATTGCATCGTGTAAAGAAAACCAGTAGGTGGCCACCGAAGCATTGATGCTGGAGAGGCAGTAGACTTAAAAATAAGTAAAGTATGTTTTATTTTCTTTGTTCTATAACACCAGCTGGTGTTTTATTTTATTTGCTACCAAGTACTGCTTAATTCGATGTCCTGGATTCAAACTGATAAGATACAGCAGGGAGTGACATTGCCATCCTGACCAAGGCTTCTTAAGCAGGGAGAGGTAGTCGGTAACTTAGGGAAGCTTGTGTACACAAGCAGGAGATAATAACTGCTCTAACTCTGAAATAAAGCAAAATCATAACAGCAATGTATTTGATAGTAGTCTTAATATGCATTTGCCTAAATGTTCATAGCTAATCAATGTAATGGGAATCCCCTAAAATATCCCTCTACACCTTAGGCTATGTTCACACCATGTTTGGATGAACATGTTCAGTATATGCATCATGTAAAAGCGATATAACTTTACTCTCTGTGTGTTTTTTCTGTCTTGTTATTCTTTGGTTTCCTCCGCCATCCTCTCTTTATGTCATCTCCTCTCTTTTTCTTCTCTCACTGAAGACTATCTCTCCGATAAGCGGTAGTTGAGACTCCAGACTCATGACTCCTTGATTTGATGAGATTCGCAACTCCCACTAGTCTATTTGGTTGCGCCACACTCCACCACCACACTAAACAGCAGAACAGCTGAACCTATAACTGAACATCCCCCACACATTGCCATCAGTGAGTACAATACACAGACAGGACAGACAGGTACGCAAAGACTGCACAACAAGAGGAGGGGAATACAGACAAGAGAGGGGCGTGATAATTAAACCCCACACTTTCATTTAAGAAAGTCCAATGACAATACTATTTACAGGGCAACTTACCCCCCTTACAAGTACATAAGGCAAATGTACTCCTATGCCCCCATTCACTGAAAAGAGTGTCCTTTATCCTACTCTATATAAAGCACAGCAGGTTGCACTGTTCTTTGCAGTTGGCCATTGCAAAATTAAAGGGGTCCCTCAGTAGACATTTATCACCTATCCGCCAGATATGTCATACATTTCTGATCGCTGGGAGTCCCACTCACAAGCGCTATAACGTTGACCCAAAGCCCCATTCTTCCCCACCTACTTTATGCAGAATAGCAGCAGATTTTGCATCTACTTACCTAAATACAGATACAAAACTATGTCAAAGCCTACTGCAACAAAGTGAAAATCCATGGCAGAAATTCTAGGGCATTGCTTCAGATTCCTGTCATAGATTCCACAATGAATTTTTCTGATGGAAGAATCCTTCATGTGAACTTTCGTTTATTGGAGTGCCATGTAAACACTGTTCATATTCAATAGGACTCCAACAAATTGGGAGAGCAAACAATTCTTCAAAGGAAATGCTTCAACTATATTTTTTCCTATGATGTCCAGATAATAAAACATATATTTTTTAAATATTTTCTATGTGACTATGGGGATATGATATTGGCTTTACAGCAGCCACAAGGTCCATAGGAACTTGAAGTCTATAAATGATTTATTAACTGCTATGGGCAAGTGCTGTGAGCATGCTCTTTGACTAGTGTTGATCGAACTGTTCGTGAAAAGTTAAGTTCAAGTCGAACTTTTCAATGTTCTACACTTTGAACAGAACCGAAATTTTTACTGTTCATTCTATTAAAAGTTTGGTTCTAAATCACGTTCGATACGCCATTTCAATACATTTTAGCGCCTTTATGTACTGTTGGCGGCCATCCAATCAGTGCAGAGCACATAGAAGTGTCAAAACTGTTCGCTCAACACGATCTGTGACCTCTGCCAAAGTCACTGTACAGGGAAGGTAAGGAGTGAGCTGTGACCACCACTGATTGTGAATTATTGGTTCTGTGTTATCGGTTTATAGGTAGTACCCTTCGTTGTATTCCTGCCTGTGATAATAATGAGATGAGTGCTGAGGAGTGTTTTCTACAGAACAGGAAGTGGCAGACTAGTGTTGGGTTCAGTAGCCAGTGTGAAAACTGCAGGCTTTCAAGATTTTATTATTTTGAATAGGTGTTGAAGTAGAATTTTATTTTTCAGTTTAAATTGTATAAATTGTCTAATATAAAACCTGATTTAAACAACGTCCTTTTCTGAGGATACATTCCCTTTAACCCCTTAGTTTTTGACCCATTTTTGGTTATTTCCATATTTTCTTCTTCACGTTCCAAGAGCCAAGTTTTGGGCGACATGTATGAACGGGGCTGCGCCAGATATCTGGCATCTTTTCGGCCCGATATTAGGCGCAGCCCCATTCATACATTTTTAAATCTCCCGCATGCCACTCTGGGGCGCACTAGAACCGTAGCTAAGCTACATATTTATAGCTTCGCTACAACATTTCTAGGTGCATTACTGCTGGTATACCTGAGCCAGAAATGTTGTGTTAGCGCTACAATGTGCAGTAGAGCGGGATCATAAATCAGGCGCATTCTATGCCTTTATTATCCACATGAAATTTGGTGTTCACATGCCAAATTTCATGCATGTCGGCCTTTTTTCTTTATAATTGAAACAATTTAATGCACCCATAAATGCATTGAGAAGCCCATAAAAAAATGTTAAATATTTGGAACTAAAAACATAATTGCCCAGCTTATTCATTTTTTGGGGGAGGGAGTTCTTGTATTTTTATGGAGTTAATCAAGTGCTCAAGTGAAATAAATGACAAATCAGTATTCTGCAGGTCGATATGATGGCTATACCAAATTTATATAGTTTTTGTTTTTCTTTGCAACTTTTAAAAATTTTCATAAAAAATGTATTTGCATCAACATTTTCTAAAATCAATAACTTTTTATTTTCCTCTAGTAGACTTTTGCCTGGCTCATTTTTTGCAGGACAGTGATATCTTTTACGGATACGGTGATATAAATTATGTTATTTTTTAGAAATGGGAAGAAGAGTTTTCATTTTAGAATTTTTTATATATTTTTCAAAACTTTTTTTTATTTTTAACACTTATTGTTATTGCACTAGAGTATTGTTTAAATCACTTGTACCATATATTGCAGTAGTGACTTATTGTAGCATATAGTGATTACATTACTCTCCTATCATACCCTACCTATAATGAAATAAGGTGTAATAAGAACACAAGCATGGCAGCCATGGAGGCCTTCATTAGGCCCACGACTTCCAGGGAAACCAAACAGCACCCCATGATTGTGTTGTGGGGATGCAATTGAGGCCACTATGGACCCTAGCCCCATTGTGTAATCATTTAGATAATATGATATGTTTACTGGTGCATCTAAATGGTAAAATGGCTAGTTATCTCTGATCCTGGACACTAGCGGTGTATGTACTATGTACTGGGTTAAAAGCCATGACAGATGGCCATAATAAAGTTTACTAGACAGTTGAAACTCTAAGTTGTGTCTCACCCTTGTCTCCAGCAGCTTAGACCATTTTTGGTTACAACCTATTGGTAACAGGATGAGGCCACACAATGTGGATGCGTTGCTGATGTGTTGCAGTTTGTATCTGTAGCATGACAGGTTTTTCTTGTATTTATTGAAATCACAGGATCGATAGACATGTTAATGATACAAAAATGGAAACAAAATATTCAAAACAACCCTTATTTGTTTAATATTGAGTATGAGCACCACATGCAGAAATACATGCACTTCCATGCCTTGACATGCTATCAGTGAGGATATGAATGGCTGTCTGAGGAAAGTTAATCCACGCTAAATGCTCATAGCCCAATGTTGCAGACATCTTGTGATGGCTTGTGTTGATACTCTTTGCTGCCCTAGTGTTGGGATATGTGTCCAATTTCACTTCCTCAACTTTATAGATGCGTTCAGATGCTCAACTTTTTGGATGCAGTTTTTGAAGTCAGAACCAGGAATGAATCATATTAAAGGGGTTTTGCCACGATCTCTTTTCATACCTCCTGCATTCAGCACTACAGCTCTGTGTGCTCAGAAAGGGTCGTGTGTGATTTGTTTGAATTGCATCTCATGTGACCCAGCAGGATGACATCACTATGCCTTTCCTCTCTTTAGTCGAAGAAAGGTCTGTTTATGTACAAAGCTGTGAGTAGCACAGAGGTAAAGCTTTCACCTCACACACGGGGCCAGATTTCAAATCCTGCAGGATAAAAAACCTGTGGATTTTTTTTTCTTTTTAATGCACAGCCTGATTGAGGTTTCTTTTTTATTTATTTCACTGTTTGCAAATTTACAAAGGGGTACGTGGACAGGATAAATGACGCACCTGGTTTGAACACTCAGTAGTGCCTGAGAGGGAAGTGATGTTGAGCATGTCCCAGGAGTGGGGGCTCCAGCCCGGGGTGTACCCCTGGAGACGGCGTAAAAAAAATGGACACTAAAGGGCAGCAAAACAAAAACGGTTTCAAATTTTTAAATAAATAAAAATGGTGAAAATGTTTTTTATTTAGTTTGCAAGTTTCCCACATTAATTTCACTTTGTGGCAAAACCCCTTTAAGGATACATATTAAGGAAAGGCTAAAACTATTCTTAATTATGTTTTTAAGAACTGAATCTGACAAGTTGAATGTTTGAACACAGCCTATAACTTGTCCTTTTTGGTGCTGCAATTTCAACGCTGAGGAGTTTATTTTACCAATCAAAAACACAATTATATGAAATAACAATATGTGCAGAAGGCAGTTTTAGACTTGGTCTACACAGCACAGATTCACTGTCAGATTTTCGGCAGGTTCAGTATTTTAAATCCACCGAAAATCTAAAGGTACCCTGTGCTGCATGAGCAGAGCAAGAAAATTGATGCTGTACGTGATTTTATTTACACGGTCCGATTTATGAAAACGGATGAATATTAACATGTTCATGATACAGGGCAGAAATTCCAAACTGGTTTTTGTTTAAAATTGATTGGGGGCCCCAAAGGGCAAAACACTGCACTAGCCAAACAGGCTTTGGGGAAAATCGTCAGGCAAGTAATCCACGCTAAGCTCAAGCCCAATGTCAGACAACTTGTGATCGTTTTTGTACAGCTTTGGGCATTTGTAGTGTAACACCCTAACCCTTTTAAGGGCGATGCTCACATGCATAAGTAGAACAAATAATCGGTACGTTTTTATCCCCCTGCTCAAGCTCTTTCTTCAGGGGTTTTATTTGCCATCTCATTCACAGGAGACATATTCTCCTCTCTGCCCGAAAAAGCGGTACAAAGCTGTGAGTGTTCTATGTGTTTCTGTGACAGAACGGTCCTAGATTAAATCCCTGCAGGAAAAACCTGTGCATTGCAGACCGTTTGGGGTTTCTTTTTATTATTTGCACTTTTTGTAAAAAGGATTACGGGCCAGGTCTGCAGCCGGTTTTCAACACTGTAGCTACCTGGGGGAAGGAAATACAGGGTGAAAACCCGGTGCCCCTGGGGACAAGGTGTAACAAGGGAAATCAATAAAAGGAGCAAAAATAGAAAAACGGTTCAGATTTTAAAATGTATTAAAATGTTTAGCATTTTTGAAGCCAATAATCACTTTGTGGCAAAACCCACTTGAAGAACATAAAGGAAAGTGCAAAACCTATTCATTATGGACTATCACATAGGTGTTTAAAAGCTTAAGTCCTTTGGTGCTGCAATTTTCAAAGCAGGTTTTTCTATTTCCCAAATAAAAAAAGTTTAAAAAACTTTGAGAGGGCAGTTGTAGGCGGCCACGGGCACCGACCTGTCAGATTTCGGCCAGTATTTTTCCCGAACTGCCCGGTGCTGTGGCGCATGAAAATTTGGCGGTCACCCGCGCCATGTTCCAATCGGTCTGCTTCAACATGTGCCCGCTTCCCTGGTGACGGGATTCTGTCTTGTATCGGCCGCGTGAAAAATCGCCGCCCGCGGCTAGCTGAATCCGCACAACCGGCTTTTTCAAAATTTAAACATGTTTCCGGAATTTTTGGCTTAATTTCCCGGGCGCTGGGCCTTTAAAAAGGTGTATCCGCCCCGGCACCTGTACCAATTGGGTGTCTTTTGAGTGCTTGGGAAGGCCTTTTTCCACGGTTAGCCTTTCCGTGACATATTTCCTTCCGTCGAAACGTCATGAACATGTCTTGTTTTTGGGTGGCCGCGTCTGATCCGCGGGCGAAAACCTGTGCGGGGGCCCTGACCTTCTGCCTGTTAAATGTTTACCCTTTGCATTAAACGAAAAGCCTGAAAACCCGGTGAAAACCCCGGCCGAAAGGGCTAAGTCACGTCAAGGGTAAAAGGACCTCTGTATATCTCAGCGTTTGAGCAAAATCCATTGGCATATGCATTGGACTCTGGTGCAACCGGGCTACTTAGCTCCGTTATGGCGTGGCTTTTAAAGCATGGCTTTTGCTGTGTGTTGGGGATAAAAAGTTAAACTTTGACTGCGGTGTGTGTGAATGGAAACTTAAACAGAACATTTTTTATTCTTTTAAGCAGTGACACAAATATACATGGCTCAATGGTTAGTACTGCTGCCTTGTAGTCCTGGGTTCAAATCGCACAACGGACATCAGCAAGGAGTTTATATGTTCTTCTCCTATTTGTATGTTTCCTCCAGGTACTCCGGTTCCCCCCCACACTCCAAAAGCCATACAGATAGGTTAAACTTGTAGTTAGACTTTGAACCCTAGTGGAACGGGGATTAGTATGAATAATGACAATCTTTGTACAACACTATGGTATATGATAGTGCTATGTAAATGAATAAAATAAAAAAAATACACACAGATACAGTTTGTAAATGTCTACAGCGTAGGCAGATTGTTTGCTTTCTGTAGAGTCCAGGATTTAGCTATATAACATATGCAACAGTGGCTGTCAATAAGATTCCTTGCATTTCAGCTACACTAGACACCTTGAAATGCCATTGGAATGATTTATCCATCACATCAGTTCTTCGCTAGCAATGTGCTTTGGAGAGCAGCCAGAGTAATTTACAAGAAAACAAGATCGACTGCTCTGTGCATAGTAAATATTATTTTTTATTGCCAAATTAAATCTATGTCTTAAGGAGCTTACTTTAGCAATGCATGTTGCACCTGTTTAACATCAATAAAATAAATACTGGTGTTCAACCTTGTAAACTGGCGACCAAGATAAGGAGCAAAAGGCTTTATTTACTAGCTATACTTCACAGGGATAAAAGCGAGATATTTGTCCCGTCGGAGGTGTTTTATGTTGGTGATGCCAAAGTCTTTCTTGCAGGGTTCTACGGTCAGTGTCTCGTTTTATGAGCCCCAATTGTTCTGCCAATTGTTACTGTGACATTATCAGACATCAGATACGTCTTTTAAAGGTCGACATTGACTTTAATGAATGCATAACATTGGAGTGGAGACTTCAGATAGAGCTTTAAAGAAAACATCCACCATTTTGTAAGTGTTTTTTAATCTGACTTGGTCCAAAATTTTGTGCAGATTAATTCCACACTTTGGAACAGATTAACTTAAAATTGCCTTTCACATGCTGGTCTGTGTTGGTGTAGATTTCTGCTAAAATGTATATAACTTTCAGTAGTAGATTATAGTAAATATGTCAGGCTATGTATTACTACCTGCTCACTGGCCCACTCACCTTCTAAGGTTGGTGAGTAGTGTTGATCGAACTGTTAAGTTCTAGTAGAACTTCTCAAATTTTTCGAACTCGAACCAAACATTTTACTGTTCGTTTGCGTAAAGTTCTAATTCGAAACATTATTTTCAGTTTTGTTTTCAGCGGCTTTCTGCACTTTTGGCGGCCAACCAATCAGCACAGAGCACAGAGAAAAATGTAATCGCTGAGGTGTAGGGCTCTCATTGGCTGTAAAAAATCACATGACCATGTTATATATATTTCACTGTATTGCCTTGTGAATGCCATTTCCAGCTCACTCTCTGTACTGTACAGACTGCTCTTAGTTAGATAGCACTTTCCTCTCCATAGACATCAATAGTTAGGGAGTTTGGTATTGCTGGCTGCATCTTTCCCACACCCAGAAGCTGTTATTTGGCGACATTTGCAGGCTCACATAACGCCTAACTCTCATATACATGGAGAGTGATTGGATTTGCTAAATCATACTCAGTGTCCAAAAGTTCTGTTTTTGCAGTTTTGGGGGTTATGTCCCTGCTTGTAAGCTGTCCTCATCTTTTCAGTTAGCCATTGAAAGGAATTAAGTATTTAAGTCTCTCAATTTTTTTCTTTCACACTTAGAGCCAAATTTTCTTCACTAAGTTGTTCCACATATCCAGGTTACTGTAATGGATGGTAATTACACCTTCTCCTCACCTGTATAGGTAGAAAAATTAACCAGAACATCTTTTCCCATTGACTTTAATGGGGTTTGAGTTCGAGTTCTAGTTCGAATAGAACCTCGAACTAAACACACTAAAGTTCGAGGTTCTAATTGAACTAGAACTTTTTACTGCTCGCTCATCTCTATTGGTGAGATTTAAATAAAGTCATCAAAAAGTCACAATTAGTTGGACAAATAAGCTTGTGCATCTTCCGTACGCCAGAAAATTGGTGTACATTACATTATTCAAAATAATTTGTAGTGCAGTCAGAGCTGTTTTTTTGATGGAGAGCTCAAAATGTCCAGCATAGAAATAGCGTTAAAGGAGTTTTCCCATCTCTGACATTTACGGCACATTGATAAGATATTCCATAAATGTCTGATAGGTGTGCAAGCACAGCCACTTCTCCATTTTGAAGAGAGAATTTCGGGGTCCTACTCTCAAAATAAGTGTGGGATCCATAGGTGGGATCCGCACCTATCAGACATTTATGGCATGTAATATCGATATGCCTTAAATGTCTGAGAAGGGACAACAACAATTTTTAAGAGAATTTTCAGTTCTTTAAGAAATTTCCTGCCACCCCTCACTGCTTGAAAACAAATAGTTTACTCTCCCGCTGCCACCATTCCAACACTGCCGAGCTCAAGTGCCACCCACTGGTTGCTCTGCAGTGATGTCACGTTTGTTGTTCACATGACCATGAGCCTATCACTGGCCTCAACAGTCATGTACCATGCAGATGTCGCATTAACTTAACGGGTAACGCACCATGATATCACAGCACAGAAAGTTATCTAAAATTTTAAGTGATTTTCATGTCTTAGTTTGTGATCTAAGAATGGATAACATGGAAAGCCATGATATGATTGTCAAGCTAGACACTGCTACATCTGTAATATGCAATAATTGGCTCATGGTCACGTGAACAAAGAATGCAGAGCAACCGGTGGGAGAGCCCAGAGCTCTGGGGGAGGGAAGTTGGAGTACCAGCAGCAGAAAAGATGAGCACAAATTAATTTTCTATTTTAAAGTAATGGGGGTAGTAGGGAACTTTTTAAAATAACTGGAAAACTCATACATTTCTGTCTAGAGGAAGCTTAGTGGTATTAATTTCAGTAATACCACAGTATCCAGTAAGCTTCCCTAGTATTAGCTCTGGGCAGCCTAAAATGTATCATTTACTTCCAAATCATAATTGTGCCCTGACAAGTATTATGTAATAAAACCACACACTTACAGTAGAAACAACATAGTGATAGCAGGTGAACATTCCCTTTAACCCCTTAAGCCGAACGCCTGAAAAGTAGTTAATGACCAGAACATTTTTTTAGTTTTTGCCTCCTTGCGTTTCAATAGTTGTAACTTTTTTATTTTTTCAATGATGCAGTTGTATGAGGCCTCGTTTTATTCGAGACAAGTTGTACTTTATGGGGGAATAGTTTAAGTTCACTTATAAATAATTGCAGTATTTATTTTTTTTTATTTTTTTGTTTTTTTTATTTTTTTTACACCATTCACATTTCACACTTAATAACTTGTTAGATTAATTCTACAGGTTATTACGGTCGTGTGGATACCTAGTATGTGTAGGTTTTTTTGTGAGTGTAATATATGCACAATTATTTTTTATTAAATATTTATTTTTATTTTATTATTTATTTTTTTAATTCTTTTTTTTACACTTGGTAATGTATTAGCATATTCATATATGCTAATACAATGTAATCTGTGTCAGTTTGACACAGGCAGTGATTAGGACACCACACAGTGTGTTTTCTAGTCACTGGCTTCATACACAGACATCTCTGGGGTCACTCTAGGTCCCCAGGGCTGACTGTGCAGCCGTTCCCCGGGCTCTGTCGGGTCACCGGGTGTTCCGATCACCTGACAGAGCAGGGAACCCTTTGATTGCGCTCTGGTAACGCACCGCCGCAATCAAAGGGTTAAAGCACCGGGATGCAGAGGTTTCCCCCGCTACCCGGTGCTCGCAGGGGATGCTCTGGGATCAGGGCTGTGTAGTACAGCCCGATGCCAGCGCAGCTGCGGCGCCCAGGCGCTGCAAACTCCGATGTCTGCAGCGACGTCTAAAGACGTCGCTGTAGACAAACGACCTGAAATGCCCGCCGTCAAAAGACGGTGGGCGCTCGTTAAAGAGTTAACCCTCCCATTTGAACTAAACATTCATTCATGAACATTTATGCCAAAGTTTGGGACCGTATAGCTGTTAAGCAGATATAGAATGCATAAAAAAACAGTTTTGCATAAAAGTTTTGTTTGGACATCTCCTTACATCATTGTCTACATATCCTTGATGATTTGTTTGTAACCAATGCCAATATCCAATTAAAATTTTAAATCCAAAATTTGTGCATGCATTTAATTTAAATAGGCATATGGAGTCAGACGGTCCAGGCTGTCTATCTACAGCTTCTAGAATATCTTTTTCCATGAAATGCAAAATGCATTCTGTTCTACCAGCTGGGAGTTTGCATTAATGAGCATTCAATATATGAAAGGTACAGATAAAGTAAGAAGGAACAAACTTGCTACCAATGATTCATGAGCAGCAAAAAACTGAGCTGAACTTGTTTGCCTCACATCCCCTAAAAGTAATATTAAACCAAACCTTCATATGAGCTGCTACAAGAGAACAATCCTAGGTCAATGGAAAGTATTACATAATTCAAGGAATAATCTCAGCTTTACATAAATATTGTTGACAGTATGGAGAGAAATGAGTAAGAAAAGGATTTGGGGTATCCTTTTTCCAAGAAAGTTAAAGGGGTTTTGCCACCATAGACAAAGATAGTATATCTATCACCCATCTCGGGAGCGGGTCCCCGAATCTCTCCTTTCAGACTGGAGAGTCGGTCGCACATGCACACGACTCTCCATTCTGTTCTATAGGAGTTCCGAGCATTCTATCCCATAGAATAGAATGGAGAGTGACTGCGTAAGCGTGGCCAGCTCTCTAGCCGATGCTGCGAGTGGTAGGCATGTTCCCCACTCGTTGCAAAACACCTTTAAGCTGCAATACTCAATGTCAAGCAGCAGCTGCAAAAGTAAATACATTTTTAGGGAGTTTATTAGTGTTGTGTTTCAGATTCTGTTTGATGTTGAATTCGACCCAAAGCTAAGTGAATAGATTAGGGTCAGCCTAAATGGAATTTTGTCAAACATCACCAAAAAATCTACCCGTCTCACCACACTGTTTCAGTGAGCCACAAGGAGTTATAGATTAATACTTCCTGTCTCTTTCCAGTCAGGCTATGGGTGGTTCTATATGAGTGATTAGCATATCATCTCTACTAATTGTACTGACATGAAAGCAGAAGATGTTATCTATGAGCTCTAAAGCTCTCTGCTCTAAAGTAAATAAAAGTAATTACTCTCCTTTGTTTGTTAGAGATTCATTCTGTACTCAAGCTGCCAGTAGTCCAGTGTGGTGATGTCCCTCCCTGCTATCAGATAAGACAAACAGCAAAGAGAGCAGGGGAGAGCAGATGGGTAACCTAGAGAAACTAGTGTGTACCCAGAGCAAATAAAATCTCTCTTATCTCCTTAACAAAGCAAAATAAACAAAGCAATATATTTGGAAAAATACTTGATTTACCATTCCCTACATGTTGAAAGCTAATCTTTGTAGTGAGACTACCCCTTTAACCTCTTTTCGATATTTGACGTACCCATATGTCATGGTCGGGAATGGTTTCCCGCAATTTGACTTATTTCATAGAGATGTTGCGGGCTCACAAGCAGAGCTCACAAGATCGCAGCATGGAACCAGCTGTGCGTATCGGCTGCGGGTGATTAACTCCTTAGCTGCCACGAACTATTACAATCGCCGGAGCTAGTGGAAACACAGAAGAAGGGAACTCCTTCTGCCTTCCATTGGTGCAGTGTCTGTACCTGACAGCCCGCGTCCGGGAGTGTACTAAACACTTCCAGGCTGGCTGTGATGTCACCATGCCCTGTAATGAATTGTGGGCATTGCAGGGCATGGTGACTGACAGTTGTCATAGACACCAATACAGAGCACTTCTGTTCTGTACTGATCTCTATTGTATCAGTGATCTGAAGATCACTGATACAAATCCCTGATAGGGAGAAAAGAAAAGAAAAAAAAGTAAAACACGAATACGAAAAATAAAATAAAAACCCGTACACTGCCCTGGGACATAAGGAACTTTCTGCCCTCGCTCTAGCGTCAGTTTATTATTGTCTATCAAAGCTCTTGGGGTCTGCTGTTTCAGAGTTAATCCCTCAGATTCCTGAAGTCAGTTCATTATAGTCCATCACTTCCCTACACTTCCATTCAATTCCTCACTCAGTTGATTACTTGTACTATATACTGCAGTACTGCAGAAAATAGGCATTTTATCTCATTTCAGTCATTTCATTGCCTATGAAGGGGTGGGGGAATAAGAGTACATTCATGACAACCAAATATCACACCACAATCACATTTTCTAATCCTTTAGATGCTGTACTCAAGTTTACAGCAGCATCTACAGAGTTAAAGGGGTTGTTCCACCATACACATTGATGTCATATCAATAATATATGCCATCAATGTGTGATAGGTGTGGATCTCACCTCTGGGACCCACACTTATCTCAAGTACGAGGCCCTAAACCTCTCGGTTTTGAACGGAGAGGTGGTTGGAACTCTCCCATTGAAATTAAAGGAAGTTCCGAGTCAATGGAAGTTCTTTGCTCTCTCCCTTTTTCTTTGTTCTAGCTTTTGTGAGTATCATGCGTTTGAAATGGGACAATATGCTCTGGTTAAGCAGAAATCAATTTCATGTCAGGAAGATGGGAGTAGATGTGAAGAGCAATGGGCTGGAGAATACACTGGACTTATAAATATGATTCTGCTGGATTCTTTGCTGTCCAAACTGCAAAATATGTATTTGTGCTTTTTGGTACAATAGCTAGTCAAAACCATCATGATAATATGCTACCTTTAACAATAATAATAATAATGGTAATAATAATAATTTTTATTTATATAGCGCCAATATATTCCGCAGCACTTTACAATTTAGAGGGTATACATACAGACATTACACATTATAAGAACTCACAAATGAGAAACAAGGGGGGAGGACCCTGCTCGCGAGAGCTTACAATCTATTATGGTGTATGGATGAGACAAAGGGTTAAGAAGTGCTCAGTTTACAATGGTTAAGCCATGTTACATAAATAGGAGGACAGTACATCTATATACAGATAACTGTAATGGTCTGGAGGTGGATCCGCTGGATCACCACAGGCGATGGCGTAAGCCCACACCAGGGAGTGCAATCTAAGTGGGTCCTGGTATTCACCAGAGCCCGCCGCAAAGCAGGATGGTCTTGCTGTGGCGGGAGTCCACCAGGTCACTACCACTGGCGGGGCTTGCCTGCAGTGGCGGCCAAGGGTAACGAGGTACAGGATCGGCAGGCAGGCTCGTAGTCGGGGACAGGCAGGAGGTCAGGACAGGCGGCTCTGGTTCGTGGTCAGTAAACGTAGACAGACGGTCGGTACACGGTAAGGCAAGACAGGAACACTCTAGAACGCTTTCACCACAGGAATATACACCAAGGATCCAGCGAAGGCCGGCAGGAAGAGGCCGGACTTAAATAGGAGCAGTGCCCGGCAATGACCAATTACCGGTGTACTGCCCTTTTAAATTTCAAACAGCCGGGCGGCACGCGCCAAAGGGGCGGAGCAACGCACCGGGAACTGGAGACAGGCTGAGCAGGAGCGTGGCCGGGTAAGTGGACGCCGGTGGGGACAGGGACGTGAGCGGACCCCGAACCCGACGTGGGGGCGGGGCTCCGCTGGGAGCAGGGGCACGGACGCACCTGCGACCCAGGACAGTGGTCGCAGGGGAGTCCATGACAATATGTGCCTGTGAGTCCCCTAGTGTTGGGAGTGACAGATAGGTGTGATAGCAGGTGGGGGTTAGTAACTAGGCATCTTGATATGCCAGCCTGAGAAGATGTGTTCTTAGGGCCCTCTTAAAACTGTGAGGGTTGTGAATGTACCTGATCGCCCACGGAAACATGTTCCAGAGAATTGGCGCTGCACGTGTGAAATCTTTGAGACGGGCATGGGAAGTTCGGATGATTGAGGAATGTAATCTGATATCATCAGCAGAGCGGAGAGCACGGGTAGGGTTGTAAACAGAGATGAGAGAGGAAATGTAGGTGGGTGCAGCACTGTGGAGAGCTTTATGGGAGAGAGTGATGAGTTTATGTTGTATTCTGTACTGAATGGGCAACCAGTGCAGTGACTGACACAGGGTAGAGGCATCATTATAGCGGCTGGAAAGAAAGACGAGCCTGGCTGCTGCATTCAGGACAGATTGGAGAGGGGAGAGTTTACAGAGAGGGAGACCAATAAGCAGGAAGTTACAGTAGTCAAGACAAGAAAGAATAAGAGCGACAATGAGGGTTTGAGTTGTTTCCACAGTGAGAAAAGTACGGATTTTGGAGATGTTCTTGCAGTGCAGATGACAGGAGCGTGCAAGGGATTGGATATAAGGGGTGAAAGACAGATTAGAATCTAGTATTACCCCAAGACAGCGGGCCTGTTGCCACACACTGAGACAGAAATAGCACGGTAGGGTTGGTTAGAAGATGGTGGAAAGACGAGAAGTTTGTTTTACTGAGGTTTAGTTTAAGTTAGAGGATATGATGTCAGAGACAGCGGACAGACAGTCACTGGTGTTTTGTAGCAGGGCAGGAGTGATGTCTCGGGAGGAGGTGTATAGTTGTGTGTCATCAGTGTAGAGATGGTATTGAAAGCCAAATCTGCTGATGGTTTGTCCAATGGGGGATGTGTAGAGTGAAAAAAGGAAAGGACCTAGAACCGATCCCTGAGGAACCCCAACAGCAAGAGTAGAGGAGGTAGAACCGGAAAATGAGACACTGAAGGAGCGGTCAGAGAGGTAGGAGGAGAACCAAGAGAGAGCGGTGTCCTGGAGGCCAATGGTGCTGAGCATGCTGAGGAGAAGATGGTGATCCACAGTGTCAAACGCTGCAGAGAGATCCAGGAGAAGCAGCAACGAGTATTTGCCCTGTGATTTGGCAGTGAGGAGATCATTAGAGACTTTAACTAGAGCAGTTTCTGTGGAGTGTAGGGTGCGGAAACCAGATTGTAGAGGATCGAGAAAAGAGTTAGCAAAGAGATATCGGATTAGGCGAGAGTAGACTAAGCATTCCAGGAGTTTAGAGATAAAAGGCAGGTTAGAGACTGGTCGGTAGTTGGCAGCGCAGGATGGGTCCAGAGAGGGCTTTTTTAGTAAAGGGGTTGTGATGGTGTGTTTAAAGGAAGATGGAAAGATCCCAGTAGAGAGAGAGGTTGAAGATTGCAGTAAGGTGAGAGATGGACTGGACAAGGTGGGAGGGTATGGGGTCACTAGAGCAGGTGGTGGGGCGAACAGACGAGAGAAGCCTGGACACTTCTTCTTCTGTCATTGGGTCAAGGGCTAAGAGCAGACTAGAGGACGTGCCAGAGGGGACGGGATGGTGATACTTGAGGATTGAGATGAGATGTTTTGCCGGATGCTGTCTATTTTGTCTTTGAAGTGAGTGGCGGGCCCCATAGACATGCATTACTTCTACGAAAACTATGGATTACCGTAATTTCGGCGTGTATCTCGCTCGTATAAGAGCGCAAATATGCGGCAAAATGCGGCCCGAAATTACCCCGTGTGAACATACCCTAATACTCATCATGCTATCACAGTACAGAAATAATGCAAATAGGGATGCCATAATAAAGAGTATAATGCACACAGAGGTATAATATGTGACCACAGGGATTCATAGCAAAACATAAAATTGACTCCTTCCATCATCCCTACTCACTACCTGCACCCTACTTCTATATGGAGATGGACCCCCTTTGTTGTTGTGCTCCACTGCAGCTGCTATGTCTGTTACAGTTGTTTCTTGTCTATTTTGTACTCTACAAAAACTTCTCCTTTGGATTATTTAGGTGTCTAATGAGACAGAGACGTTGGCTTTTCAGCATATGTTCTCTAGAGGGCACATGAAGAAAAATGAACTCTAACCTAAACCATCCTCACTGACAGCTGAAGTCTGACTTGTCAGATTTACTAATATGCAGACTGTTTCATTTATTATTTAATGTAGGCAATAAATATTTGCATGACCTGCCTCTACAGGGAATTTTTCATTATAATTCATAGCACACTGTCTTGATGAAGTCGAGTGCTCTAGAAATTCACACCAATCAGTAAGTTCAACTGTAAATAGCCTATGTTTTTTTAGTAATGATTCTACAATGCTTCATTAACTTCCCACTCACAATTAATCAAGGTCAAATCGAGAAAGATTCAGTGATACAGCAAATTAACCCCATAACTTCTGGACAAGGGTTGAATAAAAGGATCTGTTTTTCATGAGTGTGTTTGTAAACATCTGTAGTAGAGATCCGCAATACGGACATGTTACTGATAATAGTGCATCAGTATGTTATCAGCACGTCATCCCTACTCCGCGTCATATATTAGTGCTACTGATGGACTGTTTAGGCAGGAAATTTAAATACATAAAAAAAAAACTGGTGCTATGGTGTATGGATGAAGTGATCAGCGGTCTCTTAACCCTTTAAGCCGAACGCCTAAAAAGTAGTTAATGACCATAACATTTTTTTAGTTCTTGCCTCCTTGCGTTTCAACAGTTGTAACTTTTTTATTTTTTCAATGATGCAGTTGTATGAGGCCTCGTTTTATTTGAGACAAGTTGTACTTTATGGCGGAGTAGTTTAAATTCACTTATAAATAATTACAGCATTTTTATTTTTTTTTTTCAATTTTTTTTTTTTTTTTACACCATTCATATTTCACACTTAATAGCTTGTTACATTAATTCTACAGGTTTATTACGGTCCTGTGGATACCTAATATGTGTAGGGTTTTTTTGTGTGTGTAATGTATGCACAATTATTTTTTATTAAATATTTATTTTATTTTATTTTTTTTTTTTTACACTTTTTATGTTTTTTACTTTGTCTTTTAAATCCCATGAAGGGAGAACTGTTTTACTTTTCTTTTTTTTTTCTTTTTTTTTATACTTGGTAATGTATTAGCATATTCATATATGCTAATACATTATAATCTGTGTCAGTCTGACACAGGCCGAGATCAGGACAGCACACAGGCTGCCCTGAACACTGGCTTGTTACACAGACAGCCCTGGGTCTACTCTGGGTCCCCAGGGCTGACTGTGCTGCTGTTCCCCGGGCTCTGTTGGGTCACCGGGCATTCTGATCACAGGGAAACCCTTTGATTGCGCTGCGGTCACTGACTGTGGCAATAAAAGGGTTAGGTGTCGGGGAGCAGAGGTTTCCCCCACTCCCCGGCACTTCCAGGAGCAGCGCTGGGATCAGGGCTGTGTAGTCCAGCCCCGTTCTCAGCGCTGCTGCGGCGCCGGGAGCCACATGCTCCGATGGCTGCAGACGAACGACCTGAAATGCCCTCCGTCAAAAGACGGTGGGCAGTCATTAAGGAGTTAAATGAGAAAAGCACTCATCAATATAACATCATTTATCCCGTACGCTGAACACCGTAGAAGAAAAAAAATTCCAAACGCCAAAATTGCGTTTTTTGGTCATTTTACGTCACTCAAAAAATGGAATAAAAATGATCAAAAAAGTCGACTGCATTCTAAACTTCTAGCGATAAAAAGTACACTTCAGCCCGCAAAAAATGCCCCCTCACTGACGTCCGTAGGTGTTAGTACAAAAAAGTTATTGGTCGCTCAAAATGGCGCCGTGGCGCAAATTTCAAAAATAGAAAATGTTTGGAATTTTTTTTACGGTACCAAAACATAACGGAAACCCTACATGTTTGGTATTTCCGGATGCATAACAACCTGTAGAATACATATAACACATTATATTTACCGAAGATTGAACGGCGTAAAAGCAAAACCCCCGCAAACATGGCGAAAATAACATTTTTTTTCACAATTTGCCCCATTTGGGGAATTTGTTTGCGGTTTCCCAGTATATTCTATAAGTATAGGAATAACACCATTAGAAAGTACACCTTGTTCCCACAAAATAAAAGCCCTCATGTGTCATGTAGGTGGAAAAATAAAAAAGTTATGGCTTTCAGAAGGCGAGGAGGGAAAAACGAACGTGTCACCAAAAAAAAAACGCTTGGTCCTTAAGGGGTTAAATTATGGACCTGCTCCCTTGGCTTGTTCAGTGCCTTGAAATTAATGCTGCTCTAAAATAAGTAACAATAATAATACGTTAGGCAACTGCATATTCCTAGAGTATAGTGTTCTTTAGGAATCTTTGCGGTGACCAATTACCTTTTAAGGTGCAATATAGTGAGGTTTGAATTTAACCAGAGCGTAAAGGATTAAGGTGATATCAAGCATATGGTGGCAATGATTACACCTAAATGAACCCCAAAGAAACTAAATCCTAAAAACAATGATGCAGTTACATTCCATGATCAATTTATTTTGTAGGAAAGAGGTGTTCTAAAATTACCGTCAGTGGTTGTGCATACTCTGAACTTTATTAAAACTTGCAATTTTGATGGACTTATTAGAACAACAAAAAAACTAGTAGTTTTCTTTCATTGCTCATAATAAAAAATTCAGTTCATTACCAAACTGTAAGAAACAAACTCCATGAGGGTTGTATGAGGGTCCAACACCGTGCAGGGTGATTGGCAGCAGATTTTATGAAGAATGTCTCGGTACATGTGTCCATTCATCCTTCCAATTGCATGAAGTTTGCCAGTGCTGTATGCTGAAAAGCAAACCTACAACATGATGTTCCCACCTACACATTTCATTGTTGGTATGGTGATTTTGGGCTGATATGCACTTTTGGCCTCCAAACATGGTGTGTATTATGGCATCCAAAGAGTTCAATTTTGGCCTCATCTGACCTAGGGCTAACTTCTCTCCCAGTTGTTTCACCAAGCTTGTATAAAAATTTTTTTGCGCAAACTGTCAATAAAGGAGTTGAGCACAGGCTTTTTGCTCAGGCACTCAGAGTGCCTGGTCGGAATAGGCTAGCGCTGCTACAGGGCCATGTGAGGTTTGAGACGACGTGAAATTGCTTTTCCGGTGAAATAAATAATGAACCTCATTATTCATTTCCCGGGTCCTACCCGTAGCTTCCAACCCCAAATTCCTTTTTTTGGTACATTACTCTTCCAAAATAATTATTGATCAAAAGTTCTGTCTAAATTTTGCGATGAAAATCACAGGTAAAAATGGCCCCTGGTCGTATGATGTAAAAAAGTTATTGCCGCCAAAATGGCCCCGCAAATTTCAAATTGAATTTTTAATTATTTAGGAAACTAATCGGAAAACCTAATGTTTATTCCGATGTGTTAACAATAAGTGTTTCAAATTTTTTGAGAAACTACGCCGTTTATCCAACATGGCGAAATTTTTTTTTAGCAGTCCCATTGGAATTATGCACCTTTTTATAGTATAGTTGAATAAGCCTGATATTACTTGTTCACAAAAAAAGTTGGCAGTATTTGTTATCTTTATAGAGGAGGGAAAATACAACGTGTGTCATGACCTTTCCTTAGGGGTTATTAGGGCACTGCTCCTTTCTTTCAGGTGTAATACTTTTTCCCTGTCTCTCTATTAACACACATAATACTTACCTTGCTATACCTAGAGTATAGTGTTTTGATTTCTTTGCCTTTAAGGTGATTGTATGGTTTGTTACCAGACAAAATTAGGTGATATTGCATGTCAATGAATTACACCTAAAGAAAAATAACTAAATCTAAAAAAATGATTACAGTTAATTCATGATCATTTATTTAGGTATATGTTTAAATTACCGTCATGTATCTACTCTGAACTTTATTAGAAACTTGCAATTTGTGGACCTTATTAGAACAACAAAACTAGTAGTTTCTTTCATGGCATAGATTCAAACCAAGCTGTAAGCAACAAAGCCCCAATTGTATAAGGGGCCCAAAGTGCCAGGGAGAAATTTTATGAAGAATGTCTCCCGACAATGACCACCACCACCAAGTGCAGACCGTTGATGCAAAAGCAAACAAATGAGTCCCATACTTTCATTTGTTGGATGGTGATTTCTGCCTGATCATGAATTTTTGGGCAGTCAAAATCGTGTGATTTTCATCCAGACAGAGTCAATTTTTCCAATCTACTACTCTCCCAATTTCATAGCTTGTAAATTTTTTGGAACTCAAATATTACACTGTTTTTGCTGAAATGGAGGTGGCAGATGAAACACCGATGGGTTGGTCTTGTGATTAGTCCATCTGCCTAAATTTGATGTTATTGCCTTCCAGGTCCTCTTACTCCTACCTTGGTTGTACGGTGGCAATTTCTAATATATTTGCCTTTCTTCTGCTCGAACCTTGCGGGCCAGTCTCTTTGTTGATGAAAATGTATTTCCGCCCACAGGAAGGGCCGCTCACTTGAAGTTTTTTATTTTTAGGAATTACTCTGTAAAACCCTAGGAACATGGTTTGCAAGGTGAAAACTCAGGACATCATGAGAGTTTTTTTGAAAATTAATTAGACCAGCCTTTTTTGGCCCACCAACAAGCTGATAATTTTTCAAAGGCACTTCAAATTATTTTTCACCATGACTGATCCTTCCTTTTGAATTTCCCCAGGGAGATTTCTTGCCCTGTCTCACCTATTCCTAAATGAAAACTGATTTTGACGCCTTTTGATTGTATGATTAGAAAATTAAAGTGTTAAAAATACCGAATATTGGACTAGGTGTACGTATTCAATGTTATTCCCCGTGAATGTTATTTTTAGCAAGGCATTCATTATTACATCTCTTGAATGTATTATATAGAAACATCAGAGATGTTCACCAAAAGTTATTGCACAAAATGCACCTCTTGTGGGGTGATACTCTCAAATGAGGTCTACATCAGTAATGGTCTTTTCAAGCTGGTGGTATTTTAACTCACTGTATTTTCTCTTGGGAATATTTTTGCATGTCAATATAAAGTAAGGTTCCAGTTGAACTAAAGTTTGTACTACAATTCTAAGTGGGTAGCATGTAGCTATGCTGAATTCACACTGCTGTTAGGTGATTGGGTAAGTTTCTGCTTCTCTTTCTAGAGAAGTTTGCTGCACTAGTCTGTACGGAAGAATAATGAAACCCTGATGTATCTTTCATGTCTCAATGGGATCCATCAGGGTCTGGTTTGACGTGTTGCACTATTAATCCATTAAAATCACCATTACATTAATACAGCTATTATTTTTTAGCAAATACATTTTTATTAATTTTACAAAAACATTGTATAAAAAAAAACATGGCTTGTTCTGCATTGTACTTAAAGGGATGTTCCCATCTCTGACTTTTATGGCAAATTTTCTGAATATTATATAGTTTTGTGAATATTTCCTGATCTCTGCCATCTCGGAAGTTAAATGATAGATGTAATATTTTTTTAATATACAACTGTAGCCTTATTATTTTTAAAAACATTATTTTTAAAACATTACTTAAAAAAAACTTCTGCATTTATATCTTGAGCACTCACACTGACCAACACAGAGATCCATAATGACAATTCATGATTACTTCACCCAAACTAAGCTGTCATGAAACGACGATTAGTCATACTTATTATAAAGCAACTAAATCCCTCTGCAAAGTATTGATCAAATAGGCATGGACTAGCAAAATGCAATTAAAGTTTAAAGGTTATCATGATGACTCTACTTTATCTCTAAATGAATGTGTCATGTGTAAAGACCGCGTTGTATGGTTCCTAATGAAACTATTGGACTTCAGGTGGTGCTTCCAGCTTTATCTTAGATCATAAATGTTTGTGACATGCCTTCCCTAGTATGATTCTACAGTGGGGATAAATTCTATAGGAATGGACATGCCTGCATCATTTCTGACTTACACTTTTAGAAAACCCATTTCAACAAAAAAATACACTGATCTTTTTTGCAAAATCATCTGCACATATCTTTTGTCTAGTGCATCATATGGCATGCTTCATGTTGCTAATACATCCTAAGGGGAAATGAGAATACTGATTGAAAAGGAATTTGTGAATTTTTATTGTCTGTATGTGTTAGATACTGTTTAACACAAGTAAACAGTAACATTCCTAAAACTTATATAGTGGTTTAGCTTGGAAGTGGACCAATTATTAAGGTATTAAGGAGGTACTTGAGGGATCATAGCCTGCAGAAAAAAGTCATCAATGCTCAAGTGTATCATAGTTTGTAGTACAGTGGATATTATAAACTAATACCTGCACAGTGACTGTAATAGAAAATGCATTCACTTAAGAGCAGAGTTCTTGTCCCAGGACAATGACTGCAATCTTTATAAATAAAAAATAGTTTGCTACACTGCTGCATACAGGCACAGACAAAGGATAGATTCTGTCACGAGGAGGAGTAGTGCCAGGCAGCAGGTCAATGGGACAATCATAGGCACGGTGAGGCAGAAGGCTCACGGCCTGTCTCTCGCAAAAGACATCTGCATACTCCTTATACGAGGATGGCAGCCCTGGTAGAGGGATTGTAACGATCAGGAGCTGGTTTGGAGTCTTATGTTGTAACTACTAGGTTACTTACTTGTAGAAAGTGAAGTCAGCAGAGCCCGAGGTTGGTACACGTGCGGGCAGTTAAAGTATTTAAGGAGTAGGCAGGAATCGTAGTCAGAAAGGAAGCCAAAGGTCAATACACAATACTAGCAGCGTCAGTTTAGGGAGCAGGCAGGAATCCTAGTCAAGAAGGAAGCCAAAGGTCAATGCACAGTAGAAAACGGAAAAGGCAGCAGAGCAGGACAACTGGCTTGATTACCAGCAGAGCACAATAATCTTACAAGGAGGAAGTACTAGGCTGGCCTTAAATAGGAAGTCCAATTAAACATGGGTGGAGCAAACCAGGAGATCCAGGAACAAGGCTGAGAAAACAGGGAACTTGGTAATTGTAACGGGTTGCGCCGCGGTCCGGGCCACGGCCCGCGGGCGCACCCGCGTTCCCCGGCACGGGTCCCCGGCGGGGACGGGTGACGCCGCGGGCTGCACCACCGGCCGTGGTCGCACCCGTCCCATCCACACACCTGGCCTCGCTCCCGTCCGGTCCTCGTCCCCTGCCGGCCGGAAAGCGCATGCGCGCCCCCTAGCGCGCGCCCGCTCGTCCATGTGAATTTAAAGGGACAGTGCACTGGTAATTGGGTAATTGCCGGGCGCTGTCCCTATGTAGGTTTTGCATCCACGTCATTTCCCTGCTGGATCTATGTTGCCCCGAGCCTTAGCCAAAGCGTTCCTAAAGTATATTCTCGCCTTACCATGTACCAGACCCCTTGCTACGTTTCCCGACTCCGAACCTCTGCCGCCTGCCCTGACCTTCCTGCCTGTCCATGACCACGAACCATTGCCGCCTGCCCTGACCGTCTGCCCGCCCATGACTATGATTCTTGGACTACGATTCTGTACCTCGCTGCACCTCGGCCGCCATTGCAAGCAAGTCACGTCAGGGGGGATGACCTGGTAGCCTCACGCCACAGCAATCCATCCCGCTTTTCAGCGGGCTCTGGTGAAAACCGGGGGCTACTTAGATTCCGTTCCCTGGTGTGGCTTAACTATCATCGCTTGCGGTGGTCCGGCGGATCCACTACCCCGCCGTCACAGTTAGATCCAGCCATGGATCCCGCCAAGGTGCCCCTGCCAAGCATCGCGGATCTTACACGATGGTTGCCCAGCAGCTGCAGCAAATCGCACAACAGGCACAGCAGTTGGGCCAGCTCTCCGCCATGATACGTCAGCTCCTCGCATCCCAGCAACAGTCCCCGTCTGCGGCCCCGTCGGTGACTCCGTCTACGTCAGCCGTTCCATTGGCTACCGTGGGACCCAACCTTCGGCTCCCCTTACCCATCAGCTTTGCCGAGGATCCCAAGCTCTGCCGGGGTTTCATTACCCAGTGCTCTATGCACATAGAACTGATGGGGGATAAGTTCCCCTCAGAGAGGTCTAAGGTGGCCTTCGTAGTGAGCCTACTATCCGGGAAGGCCCTGGCTTGGGCAACTCCCCTCTGGGACTGTAACGACTCTGTGACTGCGGATCTACAGACCTTCCTCCAAGAATTCTGCACCATCTTCGAGGAGCCGGCGTGTGCTTCCTCTGCTGAGACCACCCTCTTGAGCCTTCATCAAGGCGACTCCTCTGTGGGAGACTATGCGGTCCAGTTCCGTACCCTGGCTTCGGAGCTCACGTGGAATGATGCCGCCCTCTGCGCCACTTTCAAAAAGGGCCTGTCCAGCCGGGTAAAAGACGCTTTGGCAGCAAGAGACCTCCCATCCTCCCTGAGCGAATTAATTCACCTAGCAACTCGCATCGATGTAAGGTTCGCTGAGAGGCAGGAAGAGCTGCGTCAGGAAAGAGACTCTGCACGCCCCCGTCGGCGGTTTCACCTGGCCCCAGTTTTTCAGCATCCTCCATTGCTGCCCCCTCAAGCCTCTGAGGTGGAACCCATGCAAGTGGACCGGGCCCATTTATCGGAGCAGGAGCTGAACCGTCGCCGAACCGAAAAGCTATGTCTCTACTGCGCTAGCCCGGATCATTTCTGCAGAAGCTGCCCGCTACGTCCCCAGCGTCCGGGAAACGCTCACACCTAGGTGCCGTAGGAGAGGCGGTCCTAGGTGCAGTTTCCTCCTCTCCACGTTTGATGATGCCAGTGGAGGTGACTTCTGATGCTGGTCCTTCGTTCCGGAGTTCTGCCTTCTTGGATTCGGGGTCTGCCGGGAACTTCATCCTAGCCTCATTGGTAACCCGGTACCGCATACCTGTAGTCCGGCTGGAGAAGCCGCTGCTTATTTCTTCGGTCAGTGGGGAGCTCCTCAGTGACCCCATCCAGTACATAACCCGGCCGGTGACACTCCGTGTGGGGGCGCTACATAAGGAGAAGATCGGGTTCCACGTTCTGTCCCGTGCTTCCTCGGCGATCCTCTTGGGGCTTCCCTGGCTGCAACGCCATGCCCCTACGCTCGACTGGAAGACAGGCGAAGTCCTGCGTTGGGGACCGGAATGCCAGAACCGTTGCTTGGAGGTACCACGCCCGGTGCCTACCACTTCTCCGCACCCGCTTGTCAAGCCGTTGCCAGGCCTGCCGGCCGAGTACCAGGACTTTGGGGACGTATTCTCCGAGAAAGAGGCCGATTCGCTGCCACCACATCGGCCTTACGACTGTCCTATTGACCTCCTCCCAGGAACCAGTCCACCCCGGGGGAGGGTCTACCCGTTGTCCGTGCCGGAGACTCAGGCCATGTCGGCCTACATTCGGGAGAACCTGCAGAAAGGATTCATTCGTAAGTCCTCCTCCCCAGCCGGAGCCGGGTTTTTCTTCGTGCAGAAGAAGGATGGTTCCCTCCGTCCGTGTATAGACTACAGGGGTCTAAATAAGATCACCGTAAAAAACCGCTACCCTCTCCCACTGATCTCAGAGCTTTTTGACCGTCTCAAGGGGGCTAAGGTGTTTTCCAAATTGGATCTGCGAGGAGCCTATAACCTCATCAGAATTCGGGAGGGGGACGAGTGGAAGACGGCGTTTAATACCCGAGATGGACATTTTGAGTATCTCGTGATGCCCTTTGGGCTCTGTAACGCTCCAGCGGTGTTCCAAGAACTCGTCATCGTCAACGATGTCTTCCAGGATCTCCTGTACACCTGCGTCATAGTGTACCTAGATGACATCCTAATTTTCTCCCCTGATCTTCAGACTCACCGGGCTCAAGTGCGCCAGGTTCTGCAACGTCTGCGCAGCAACCGACTGTACGCCAAGCTGGAGAAATGTTTATTCCATCGGACCAGCCTACCTTTCCTCGGCTACATAGTCTCGGCTGAAGGCCTAAAGATGGACCCGGCAAAACTCTCTGCGGTACTACAATGGCCCCGTCCTGTCGGTCTTCGGGCAATACAGCGCTTCCTGGGCTTTGCGAATTATTACCGACAATTTATTCCCCACTTCTCCACCTTGGTGGCTCCTATTGTGACCCTTACTAGGAAGAACGCGAACCCGAGATGTTGGCCTCCGGAGGCTGAGAAGGCGTTTGTGGATCTAAAGACGGCCTTCTCCACTGCTCCTGTCTTGGTCCGGCCTGATTCCGAGAGGCCGTTCTCCTTGGAGGTGGATGCCTCTTCCGTGGGGGCAGGGGCGGTCCTCACACAGAAAAGCCCCAAAGGCAAGATTCTCACATGTGGGTTCTTCTCAAAGACCTTTTCGCCGGCAGAGCGGAACTATGCCATTGGGGACTGGGAACTCTTGGCCATCAAGTTAGCCCTAGAGGAGTGGCGACATCTGCTGGAGGGGGCTCGTCATCCAATCGACATCTTTACGGACCACAAAAATTTGTTGTATCTTCAGACGGCTCAACGTCTAAACCCTCGCCAAGCCCGGTGGTCTCTTTTTTTCTCACGTTTTGACTTTCGTATACATTTCCGGCCTGCTGAGAAAAACGTCAAGGCTGATGCCCTCTCTCGTGCCTCGGACGTGGTCGGTGAAGAACCCGTGTCACAACACATCATTTCCCCCGAACGGTTAGTTCACGTGGCTCCCGCAGATCTCCAAAACATTCCTACGGGCAAGACTTACGTGCCGCTGGCACTCAGGAAGAAGATTCTGGAGTGGGGGCATAGCTCCTTCGTGGCTGGCCACCCCGGAGCTCGGAAGTCTTACACTTTGATCTCGCGGCACTACTGGTGGCCGACTCTGGCACAAGATGTCAAGGACTTCACCCTCGCCTGTGTCACATGTGCTCGGAACAAGGTCCCACGCCACAGGCCCGCAGGTCTCTTGCATCCTCTGCCCATGCCAGAGATCCCTTGGATGCACATAGCTATGGACTTCGTCACGGACCTACCAGTTTCCTCTGGGAATTCGGTCATCTGGGTGGTTACGGACCGGTTCTCAAAGATGTCCCACTTTGTGCCTCTCCCTGGCCTGCCGTCTGCCCCACAATTGGCTAATCTTTTCTTCCGGCATATCTTCCGGCTTCATGGGCTACCCTCACACATTGTCTCCGACCGCGGTGTTCAGTTTGTATCCCGATTTTGGCGTGCGTTGTGCTCCCGTCTGCAAGTCAAGTTGGACTTTTCATCGGCATATCACCCTCAGTCCAATGGGCAGGTGGAGAGAGTGAACCAGATTCTGGGAGAATACCTGCGTCACTTTGTATCCGGACGTCAGGACAACTGGACCGAGCTGCTCCCGTGGGCCGAATTTGCTTATAACCATCGGGACTCGGATGCTGCCGGCGCCTCCCCGTTCTTTGTAGTCTATGGCCACCCCCCGAACCCCCCCCCCCCGTCCTCTGCCTCCTGACTCGGATGTGCCCACTGTCAACGACCCAGTACGGGATATCAAGGCTATCTGGCAGGAAACGCGATGTTCTCACCCTGACAACATTCCAGTAGATCGAAGGATTAGGGCTAGCAAACCATGGAATTCCTAACATCCCTGGAAACTTGAGAGATGAAATGAGATGAATATTGATAGTTTCATTATGATTAGGTTCAATATGGATTCCAAGTTCAGTTGTCTCATGAGTTACAGGTCCAGATGATAAAGGTGATCCATCAACAGTTTCCATATCAATTGGTGTGGATTTTGTTCTACTCACAATGTTATTGTCAAGTGCAAATTGTAAGTCCATGAAATTTCCTCCTGTACCAGAATCCAACATGGCTGAATATTGCATTTTATGGTTTCCGAATATGACTTGTATTGGGATGACGAAATGAGAGGATGAGGAACAATTTTTGTCTTTGTCTGCAGTCACAGATGAGATGGTCTGCACAACAGAATCCAGCAGTTCAGACAGGTCAAGATTGCTTTCTGTCTTGACACATGTACAGTCTATAGACCTCTGAATCTTGTTGGGACAGTTAATGGCATAATGTCTAGAGCCCCCACAGTAGAGGCACAAATTTTCTGTATGGCGCCTCTCTTTTTCTGCCGCAGTAAGCGGTTTTCCGATAACAACAATCTGCATAGGTTCAGTTGTAGTTTCAGTCCTTTGTTGGGTGTTCAATGCCGATTGACTGAAGGAGTAGGTAGAAGCAAAACAGCAGCACAGGGAAAATATAGCTTGAGAAAGGCTTACTGTTTGAGCCGAAACATTGCACGATTGGGTGAAATTAAACCGCTTGAATTATGGATGTGCTGTCCGGACTTCTTCTTGGAAGGAGTAGGTAGGACTGTTTCCAAACATCCACAGTCTTTCCTTTCCACGTTCAGTAAGTCTCTGATCGATTCTGATGTATAGTTGAACAAAATCCTCTAAATTATCAGGGGCCTCAACTCTGGCAAGCTCATTCTTCACCAGTTCTGATAATCCTCATCAAAAATGGCTCTTCTGGGCTGCTGGATTCCATGTGGTGTCAGCTATCCAGCGACGAAATTCTGCTGTGTATTCAGCAACTGAGCACTGCCCTTGCCATAGATTATGTAATTTGGCCTCCGCGGTGGCACAACGATTTGGGTCATCAAAAACTTGATCCACAGCACTGATGAAGTTGTCTAAGTCATTGAGAAGGTCACAGTTCTTTTCCACATAAGGCCCATGCAAGAGCTTCATCTGTCAGAAGATTGATGATAAATAGTACTCTTTTTCTATCATTAGTGAATGGAGCAGGCTGCATCTGGAAATAAATATGGCATTGATGCAAGAATCCATGGTAATGATGACAATCCCCATTAAACTTTGATGGCAGAGGCATGCGGATATTATAATCTGAGTAAGCTTTACGCATATCTAGAAGTTGCCTTTGAAACTCAATTACTTCCTTTTGTTGATCCAGCACCAGGGTTTGCAATTTAGAAACATTTTCTTGATAAGTGCCACCAAATTCTTGAAGCTCAGCCACTTGTTGCCTCAAGGTGGTCACAACAGATTTCATTTTGGATGAGATTATTCTGTAACAATCAGGAGTTGGATTGGAGTCTATGTTGTAACTACTAGGTTACTTACTTGTAGGAAGCGTGGTCAGCAGAGCCTGAGGTCGGTACATGTGCGGGTGGTTACAGTATTTGAGGATGCAGTGCGTTGGCACGGGTAGTACGTGACTTTCTGGGAAAGGTCTATTTGGACCGAAACGTCACTTGTCGAGTCACTTATACTTTTGCAAAAAAATCTGAAGCCTGTGGATTAAAAATAAAAGTAATTTCTTTGCATCACTTTTTTGTGTGCGGTCAATTACCTTATAGGTGTTTGTTGGTGAAATTATTTTCACCTATTTTGACCTGCACCATAGTACGGATCAAGCATAGTGTGTGCCACCCTACTTATTGAATTTTTGTATTTGAGGAGTAGGCAGGAATCGTACCCAGAACGGAAGCCAAAGGTCAATGCACAGTACTACCAGTGTCAATTTAGGGAGCAGGCAGGAATCATAGTCAATAAGAAAGCCAAAGGTCAATGCACAGTAGAAAATGGAAAAGGCAGCAGAGCAGGACAACTGGCTTGATTACCAGCAGAGCACAATAATCTCACAAGGAGGAAGTACTAGGCTGGCCTTAAATAGGAAGACCAATTAAACATGAGTGAAGCAAACCAGGAGATCCAGGAACAAGGCTGAGAAAACAGGGAACTTGGCAATGTTCAGCACAGGAGCTGTCCAGAAGACCAAATAGCTCAGTGAGAAGAGCTGTGGCTTAAGATGCATGAGTATTCTAGTTCAAGCCCTGACAGGGATTGATGGTATCAGAGAAGGAATGGAGCACAGGCTTGTCTCAAACGTGCAACTTCACTTATTTGCCAGTTGAGCACCCGAGCATGATGCTGCAGCCAAGGAAGACCAAGAAGAATAGCGGAGGAGCAGCAGGGAAACATGCAGCACTCGACTTTCTCTTTGTACAACATCCCCACTTGAAGACTCAGGGGTTCAATACGATACAGGCATTCTCCATTGATAGAAGAGATAATCAGAGGCTTGACAAGCCAGACCACTGGGAGACTATACTTAGGGACAAACGAGGCATCAATGAAGTTCCCAGTGGACCAGAATCCTCAAAGGCGGAGGACTGGAACATGACATCAGCAGGGGAGCAAAGCTATACCGGTTTAGAAAGATGTGGAGAGGAAGTATTCACACCTAGGGATGCCTCTCCCACGTAGCTTAGGCGTGTACGTTGCCCGGACGCTGCGAGTGTTGAGGGCAACTCCTGTGGAAATGCTCAGGACTGGCACAATAGAGGCACAAATTTCCCTCACGTCGACGGCACCATTCTTGCTGAGTCAGGTGGGCTCTGTCCACTTGCTTAGGCTCTTCAGCAGGAGGCAGCAAAGGAGGAAGTGGGGGACTTAAAAACACTGGGGCCATATGGGGTAGACGGTGGGACTGGACCAGTTCGCATTCTAGACGAGGTTTTTCCTGTCTTGGTAAAGCATACATCTATGCGTCACACAAGGAAGAAGGTAGATCCCGTGCGGCCAGCACATCCTTTATTCTGTTGAAAAGGCTCTTTTTGAACGTGGCACTAAGGGCTGTGTCATTCCAGGACAATTCCGAGGCCAGAGTGTGGAACTGGACAGCATAGTCTCAGAAAGAGATCCCCTTGGTGTAGGTTCAGGAGCACTGTGTCAGCTGAGGACGCATGGGCAGGTTCCTCGAAAAGCCACGGAATTCCACTAGGAAGACCTGAAGATTGGCTGTCACTGGATCGTCCCTGTCTCAAAGGGGAGTGGCCCAAGCAAGGGCTTTCCCGGAGAGGAGGCTGACCACAAACACTACCTTGGACTTTTCAGTAGTGAACTGGTTGGCCATCAGTTCCACGTGCATGGAGCATTGGGCAATGAACCCCCTGCAGAGTTTCAAACCTCGTTGGTGACGACAACCTTAGCTTTGGGCTGCTGAACGGCACTGGAAGCGCAGGTTTTCACCACAGTCCGCCGCAAAGCGGGTCGGACTTGCTGCAGCAAGCGAAACCCCAGGTCACTACCCTTGGCACAACTTGCGTGCAGTGGTGGCTGAGGTGAGGTACAGAATTGTAAGGCTGGCTCGTATTCGGGGACAGGCAGGAAGGTCAGGACAGGCGGTAAAGGTTCATAGTTGAGAAACGTAGCTAAGAGACTGGAACACGGAAAAACAATAATGCAATCTGGAATGCTTTCTCTAAGGCTTAAAGCACTGTAGATATAGCAGGGAAGTGAGGGAGGAGCCCAGAATATATAGGGTCAGCGCCCGCCTATTGGCCAATTACCAGCGCATGCACCAGCCGACAGAGGAGCATGGTTAGGTGAGTACCTGCCGGTAAAAGAAGCATTCCTGCAGCCTGACATGCAGACCACCGTGCCACTCATCCCCGCCGGTGTACAGGGAGAGGGGTCACAGGTACGCCCGCGGCCTGACATGCAGGTTGGCGTGCTGCCTGTGACAGAATTCTGCCCTGTGTTCCAAAAGGGAGGGGATCATACTCTGCTTCAGTATATCACACTACATGTTGGCTTTCATTGTTCCCTCAATAAACTGTAGCTTCCAACAGCTGGCAGAATGCATACAGCCCCAAACCATGACAATCTCACCACCATGCTTGACTGAAGGCAAGACACACTTGTCTTTGTACTCCTCACCTGGTTGCCGCCAAACACGCTTGACCCCATTTGATCCAGTTGCCAGACCATGTCAAAGCCTGAAAGTGTGACAAACGAAGTGCCGTTTTCCCCCAAAAGTTGGGGAAAAAAGGAAAAACCTTGTTTTTAAGGCTGCAGTGGGGGCCTTTTTGAAGGACATGGCGGTGTAAAGGGGTTCAACATATGCTAGGAAGGTCTCAGAAATTATGGAGCTTTACAACCAAGAAAAGAGCCTCTATTCCCTACAAGGATATATTATAAAATTTATTTGAACTAATTTATATTAAAAAGTTCCATATTGTGGGTGGCTCCCTTTTATAAAGGTGGAGTTCTGAGGACCGTTATCTGTTTACATTGTTCTATAATATAACACCATACACTGTAACACTGGTTATATACAGACAGATATGGTTCTCTAATGTATTTTTAGACCTTATTTGTAGTACCTGTTTTCCAGTAAGTCTATTAATACAATAATAGCCAGTACCGGGTATATATGCATTCATCTTCAGGTAAATATTTGGCACTGCCTTAGAGCATGTACTTGTATACTTTAATCAGATCTTACTTGAACTCCAAGTTTTTTTTTACATTTTGATAACAAGGTGCACATTTTAAGAACACAATCGTTGTTAAATGCAATCAATTTGTAATTAAAGCAATTACAGTCTCCCAACAGTTTATGAAATTAGGGTTTGATGACCAAGAGGCATTCTTGAGACTTGAAAAATATTTTTTTTCCATAACCTAAGATACAAAAAAAAATTGGTTTTTTTTATGAAATTTAAAACAAAACCTTTTAGAAATACTTTTTTTCGGGATTTACACCTGAAAAGTGTTTTCCCTTTTTAAAAATGTGTTTTAAAGGGGTTTTCCAAAACTTTTAAAAACCTCCCTATCATCTCCCACTGTTCTAAAATAGAAAATTAACCTATACTTACCCCTCCTATCCTCGTATTGTTTTATGGGGGTGGGTTTGGAAAAGGGAAATTTTTTTTTTTTTGGTCTTACGGTACTTTCCCAAAGGAAATTGGGACAAAAACCCAACCATGGGTTTAGCAACCCAAAACCAGAAAAAAAATTTTTTTGGCGGAACAATCTGTGAGGTGTTTGGAGCGGTTAGATCCCCAAAAGCAGGGGCCATCCGTAAGTTTTTTTTTATGCAGTAAAGGGAAAATTTAAACTTTTTGATCCCTTGTGTTTTTTGTAATTTTGGGTCCATAAAAAGAAGAACAGTTTTTTTTTTTTAAAGGGTTTTGGTTTAAATTTTTAAATTATTGAGAGATAGAATTATAAATAAAAGGGCAAAAAAAACCATTGTAAAAAAATTAAAAAAATGTATGTGTTTTTGCAGTGGAAATAAGTATTTGACCCCTCTGGCAAAAAGGGATTAAAAATTGGGGGCCCAAACCCCTTTTTTTAAAGGAAAGAGCAGTCAGCCCTTTTTGTAGTTGATGATGGGGGTCAGTGCAGATGACAGGAGGAATTTTCCCCATCCTTTTTGAGTTTCATCTTTAAGTTTTTGGAGGCTGTCGCCTTGGAAATTGGAGTTTTAAACCCCCCCTCCATAAGTTTTATGGGTTTAAGGTCTAGAGACGGGGGCTAGGCCATTCCATGATTTTAAATTTGTGCTTTTTTTCGAGCCGCCCCCTTTGTTGCCTTGGCTTTTAAGGTCTTGGGTCATTGTCTTGCTGGGGTGGCCCCTCCACAACCATTTTTTAAAGTACCCGGCGGGGGGAAGGAGGGTTGGGCCCTCAGGATGGCCCGGTTTCATGGCTCCTCCATTTTCCCCTTGATGCAGTGAAGTAGTCCCGTGCCTTAAAGAGAAAAACCTCCAAAACAAATGGTTTTTTCCTCCATGGGTTTTACAGTGGGAATGTGTTTTTGGGTCATAGGCGGAAATTTTTCTTCCTCCAAACATGGCAAATTGAGTTAAAAGCCAAAAAGCTAAATTTTTGTCCATCTAAAACAGAAAAATTCTCCCCAAACACCACAGAATAAACCAGGTTTTCATTGGCAAATTTCAGACGGGGGGTGCAATGTGCTTTCTTGAGCGGGGGGGCCTCGGGGCCTGCAAATTTTTAAAACCTTTTTGGCATAATGTGTTACCCAAAGGTTTTCTTTGGGGGTGGGGCCAGCTGCTTTTTTAAGATCTTTTAAAAGTTCCGCCCAAAGTTTTGTTTTTTTGGTGGGTTCTCACCTTCCCCATCACAAGGGTTTAAAACATTGAGGTGAGTTTTTGACGGTGCCCCCGATTGTTTTTGATTAATTAAAATCATTTGTATGTCTTCCCCTTTTTTACTATTGCAAACCCAACAGTTGGGTTCCTTTTTCAACCCCGGGGTCTTACTTTTTTGGTTTTGTAAACCCCTTCCCAAAACCCTTTTTGGGAGGGGTTTTTGATCTTTTCCCTGAATCCTTAAAGGGGAAAGTCTTTTTTTTCTTGCCATGTTGTAGAGGTTTAGGTTGACTGATTAAATTGGGGGTCGGGGGAAAAGGGGTCTTTTTTAAAGTTTATTTTAAAAAAGTGTTTTTTAAAGCCGATAACGGGTTGATTAGGGGCATTAACTGGTTTTGGGAGGAGTGAAATCTTTTAAAGGTTTGGTTCGGGATCAGCCCAAAAAGAAAATAAAATTTATATAATTTATTTCCCCAAAGTGTATTTTTGGGTTTTTTTTTTTGGAAAAATTCTATCCCCCTCAAAGTTAAAAATTTAACCCACTTTTAAATTTTTTTGATTGTTAAAGTCTTTGTCAGTGGGGGAAACTTACACAATCAGAAGGGTTTAAAATAATTTTTTCCTTACTGGTTTTTCTATTTGTCTGTTGTATTAAAAAAGTCACTTGTTAAAATTTAACCCACTATAATATCTTCCAAAATCGATAACGTGATGAAACGTTGGAAGAGGGTGCGTGACCGCTTCATAAAGTGCCACCATGAAGGCGAGCGAAGTGGGGCCTCTCCCTTCTAAAGATCGTCCACAAGGACGAGCTGATGGTTCATACTGTCTCAGCGGGAACTTCGCCCGTAAGTATTAACTAATTTACTTGAAATGTCTCTGTTCTATAAAAAATAGAACAATAATATTTATTCATATCATCCCTAGGTCAACAGGCAATGTCTCCAGAGCCAGGCCGGAGTTCCCCCAAAGAGATGGTGAACATCAGCTGAGGGAGAGGGACCCCCTTCCCCATCACAGTTGTCTCTGCCACAGAAGAAGCTGCAGGGGACTTAAAAGACCTGCCAGACCCTTCAAACGTTGGCTACAACTCCGGGGGGGATGACCCACCTGGTGCAGCAGAAGCACCCTCAGCATCATCACCCACACCACCTGCAGATGCTGCTGCTGCCACCCGAGAGGCCACCCCCACAGCATGTCCCAGTTTCCCCACATGTACCTCTTCCAATGTGTGGGTGAGCAAAAGAACCTGCCATCGGAGGGTCAGAGCTAGGGAAAGTGAAGCGGAAGCTCTGGCCCTTTATACCGCGGGTCGCCAGCGAAGATTATCGGGACCGTTTCACCAGAGATATAGCAAGTCACTGTCGCCACCTACCTCCCGATCGTCTTGAGGACTTTAAAATCTATGGTCTTGCCGGGGTGACAGTCTTTGGCTCACACCAGCCCCTGCCGGAGATTGGTCGGATCTTGTTCTCCATGCGGTGGGTGACATGCATGCCTGGTGTGCCTCTTCCACTAGCCCTCCGAGAGAGGGTCTTGGCAGAAATTGCCCGGACAGACCCTTCTTTCATCCCTCCCCCATGGCCCTCCGCCGCCCATGCTTCCTGTACCTCCACCACCTCCCCCAACTATGTTTCTGCCCACTGCTGGGACTCACATGCCCCAATACCCCAGCATTGGGTACCAACACCTTCCACTACCTCCACATATATTGAGAGAGAAAGATTATATACAGTTGAAACCAGAAGTTTACATACACTATATAAAAAGACACATATGCATGTTTTTCTATCTGACATGAAATCAGAATAAACCAAATGCCAAATGCCAAAATAATGAGCGAGATAATTTTTTAAGGCACTTTTATTACTTTCTGCAAAGTCAAAAGTTTACATACACTAGGATTGCAATGCCTTTAAACAATTTGGGACAGACCGTATGATGATGTCATGTGTTTGGAAGCTTAAAGAGAACCTGTCACATAGTTTTTGCCCCCCTGGCTGAGGACAGAATAAGATAGTGCCAGACATGCTGTTTCCAGCACTGTGTCCCTTATTCTGTAAGATGCTGTAGTTTTCATGTATTTAATGCAGTTTTCAGCCAGAAGAGTCATTCGAAGACTGCTTCAGTGTCAGTTTTTTTCAAACCCTGCCCACCTGAGGCTAGCCCTGCCCACCTCAACTGACAAACCTATTACTTTAAATAGGTAGAGACATGAGAATAACTGTCAGTGGGCAGGGCTAGCCTTTGGTGGGTGGAGCTAACACCTACTCATGAATCAGATTTGAGGGGTAAATGCTCTAAAACTGCTGCATCTTACAGAATAAGGGACACAGCGCTGGAAACAGCAGGTCTGACACTACCTTGTGCTGCCCTCAGCAAGGAGGGCACAACCTATGTGACAGGTTCCCTTTAAGGCAACACCGGAGTTAGAGACACACCTGTGGATGTATTTTTTATGCACACCAGAAACACACTGCTTCTGTGTGAAACATCATGAGAAAGTCTAAAAAAAATCAGCCAAGATATCTGGAAGAGAATCTGGAGAAGAAAAACCTGGATCATCCTTGGTTGCAATTTTCAGATACCTGACGATGCCCCATTCATCTGTACAAACAATTATATGCAAGTAGAAACAAGATGGGAATGTCCAGCCATCATACCGCTCAGGAAGGAGAAGGGTTCTGTGTCTCAGAGATAAATGTTTTTTGGTCCGACATGTGCATATCAACCCAAGAACAAAAGCAAAAGACCATGTGAAGATGCTGGCGGAAGCTGGTAATATTGTATTATCCACAGTGAAACAAGTACTGTATCAGCATGAATATGTGTCTTTTTATATAGTGTATGTAAACTTCTGGTTTCATCTGTATGTACATATATACCCATACAAAACAGTGTCACACGACTGTCCAGTATTTTCTTTGTTGTAATAAATGGGCAAAATTACCTTATTGGACAGTAGAGTGGAAACAACTAAATTTAGAAATAAAAATATTTTTATGTTTCTCTCCCTCTCTTTGTCTATAGGCCATAGGCCATTTATTACTACAAAGAAAATATTGGAAAGTTGTGTGAAGACACATCCAAACTGATCATAGAAAAATAAAAACAAAGACACAAATCAAGCAAATGAACAATTTTAATTTCTAGCAATAATGGGGGCAACATAGTACACAGATGTTAACAATGTAGTGCAGACAGACACACGACAAGTTGTCAGCAATCAGTGCTGGAGAGAGCTAGCACCATGGAGGCAGGCAAATTGCCAACAAACTGCACCTTCGGGACTCATGAAATAATTCATGATCGTGTCTCTCACGTGCACTGCAGATTCAGAAGGACACCCTGTGGGTAAAGGCAGTGGACAGTCTTGGAAAAACAAACTCTGTTCCCACATCTAATCCATGCTTGTCTCATAATCATGGACATAGTTATGTAGGACACAGGCCGCTTTTGTGATCAGATCCACATTATCCTCCTTCAACTGCAAAGCATCCATGAAGACCCTCCACTTTTTGTAAAGGGATTAAAAGGCCTTTTTTTTTTTTTTTTTTTTTAAAAAACTTTTTCCTCAACGTTTTTTTAAATCCCCCCTTGCACATTCAAGGTTTTGGGGAAGGGGTTTTTAGAGGTGGCGTGCAGCGCGCCCTGGAGTCTCCTGTACTGCCATAGGCGCCGATATCAATAGCCACAAACTTGAAGAGTACATCAGCCACCGCCATCAGGACCACAGAAAAATGTTTCTTATAATTATAATATATAATTCCTGATCGCGGTGGCTGCTGCACTTATATGTGTTTACTGTCATTAGCCCCAAGGCAGTAAGAGAAGTTGGCCACAGACTGAAAGCCTTCGGCAATCTATAGCTATATATTCGGGATGGGGCTAGGAATCCCTATCGGTTGAAAATGCTGCCAGATCATCTTAGGGCTTGTTCACTGCGTTTTAAGTCCGTATCACAAGCGCTATTTAGATACGTCTCTTGGACCGACAGGACGGATCGAGAGGGAAATCTAAACATTTTAGCATTGAGTTTATCACTGTGGGTTGAGGAAGTGCATCGTCGTTCACATGAGGATCCCGCTGGTGTTCCCCCCCGTTGTGGGCCCCCGTTTTGAAAGAATTGCTGAAATTTCTTCAAAAAAGGGAGCTGAAGGAAGGGGAGAACAGGGGCGGGCCAATCTTCACTGAAGCCGTGCCCTTCCTCAAGCCTGCGTGATAAATGTAAGGGTTGGGGGATTCACGGCCCCACGCAAGCGATGATAGTTGCCACCCCAGAGAGCGGAGTCTAAGTCCCCCTGGTATTCCCAAGCCCCGCAAAGGGGATGGATTTGCTGCGGCGTAACTACCGGGGCCGTCCCCTGACGTGACTTGCTTGCGAGGGCAGCCAGGGTAATGCTGGTTACAGAAGTAATCCGGAGACATAGTCGGGGACAGGCAGGAGATCACTATGGGCGCGAGGTTCGGGGTCAGGAGGGCAAGACGGTGGGCGGGCGGCAAACAAGCAATCAGGAAACGTAGCGGAACAAACTGGTACCGGGTAATCAATAGGGAAATTTCAACCACTAAAAACACTAAGCACACACCAAAAATTCGGGCAGGAGTGAAAGAGGCGTATACTTATTAGGACAGGGGCCCGGAAATTGAAAATTTCCAGCGGCTGGCCCTTTAAAATCCAGCCCGCCGTCGCATGGGGATAGGCAGCGCACAGCAGCTGGGACAGACAGGTCAAGAGAACAGGGCTGTAAGGGTAAATTTACTGACGCCGGGCCCGGGGGCGGGAAAGGGGGACGGTCCGGGCGGCCGCGGATCCGCGCAGACCCAAGCGAGAGGGGGGGGCCGGGGAGACAGCGGCCCCCGCGGGGCCCCCTTGAAGGCAGGGGGGCCCGCGGGGGGCAAGGACCCGCGCCAGCCCTATTCTTTTACCCCCCCCGCCCGCCCCCCTTTAGGTCTCCCCCCTCTTTTTTCAGAATTTAAGAGGGGTCAGTGACGGTTTGGGCCCTCGGTTCCCCAAACGAAACCCCTCTGGCCGAAAATCCTTCCAGTCAATCAAAAGAACCGCTTCCCCCTCACTGTTTTTTCCGCCAGCATCCTTGCCTAAAAATTGTTATCAGAGTTGGCCACGGGAGAAGGCAGACAGACCACGGGAAAAGGGGTTCAGCACACAGGTTTGGGGAAAAACGGAAGGCGTTGGGGGATTGTAAGGTAGGAGGCAAGGGGAGCTTGTAGGACTGGGTTCGGGTCGCCAAAAGAAAAAAAAAGGGCCCAAATATTAGGGCCTAATTAAATTGGGCACCTTGAAAACGAATTATTTGGCAGATAACCAAACTCTTCCCCACCCCGGTAAAAATGGGGGCGGAGGTTACGGTACCGTCAGCCTGGACCTTGGTGCAGCGAAGGCCGTAAAGGGCCTGCGGTTGACTTCCCAGGATCCTTGAGTCCCTGCACTTGGGAACCCCACGGCAGGAACGTGCCCGAGGGTAGCCAGAGGGAGAGGCGGACGGGGAGTAGCCCAAAAAACAAGAAAAGGGAGGCCCATCGGTTTGAGTCTGGGGAATTTTACAAATTTCCCCCCATGGAGGAAGTAGACCAGTTATCCTGACGGGGGATACAAAATGCGTAGGTAGGTACCTAAAATTTGGTTCCCCCTCTTACCTGTCCGTTATTTTGGGGAGGGTGTATGCAGTGAGAAGTCTAGCTGAACCGCAACTGCCCCAATAACCCCGCCAGAACCTCGAAACAAATTGGGACCCCCTATCCGAGACGTATGCAATGGGAGCCCATGAAACCAAAAAATTTGGGGTGAAAAAAGTGTGGGCCCCGGGGGGGCAGAGGGAACCCGGGCAGAGAAACGAAGTGACCATCTTGAGAATCTATCGTCCCCACCCAAAAGGGACCGATTTCAAAGGAGGCGGGGGTCCGTAAAAAATTCCTGGCTACATGGGCCCCAAGGTCTTTCTGGCACCGGGAAGGCAAAGCAGTCCTGCAAGTCTGGACGAGGGACTTTATTAGGGGCACGGGGAAGGCCAGGACAAAATCTTTTTTAACATCTTGATGAGGGTGGGCCACCAAAAATAGCGTGAGATTATTGCAGGGATTATGGACTCAGGATGACCAGTTTTTTGGGAGGAATGCCCCACTTCAGGATTCGGGGCCGCAGGGAGGGGTACGTGGGTTTTTCCCCCCCAGGGGTTTAGTGTTAAGGGTACGGGGGCCACCCTGAGGAGTCGTTTTGGGGAACTATGTGCTGCAGAGGCAGCTCCAGCCCACGTGCACGGGGATATAGAGAAATTTCCCCTTTTTCGTTCCCCAGCTGGCCCAAAAATGAAGGGAAAAACAAAACGGGGAAGAAGAGCGACCCTCTGGTTGTGAGGATTCAGCGGGTTTAGCGACTGAAGATAAGAAGATTTTTATGATCGGTGAAGATACATGGGGTGGCAGCCCCCTTCAGCAAGTTCCCCATCTTCTGGGTAACTTTAAGGCCAGTAGTTCGGATCACCGATTGTGATTTTTTTTTGGGTGGGTGAAGGTTTTGGAAAAAAAAGCCGCAAGTACCTTTTTCCCCGAGGAGGATTTCTGAGGTGGACAGCGCCTGCACCTACTGAGGAGGCGCCCCCCTAGATAAAACGGCCGTGCGGGGTCCAGGCGGGGAAAAGAACAGGAGTGAACAAAGGATTTAAAGGGGACCAAAGGCTTTTTGGGCTTTTGGAGGCCGGATTTGGGGTTGCATTTTTTCAAAGGGGCCCCCAAGGGGGCCCCGAGCTTTGGGTTTCGGTTGAACTGTTGTAATAGTTTGCAAACCCCCCAAAAAGCCCACAGGTCGAGGCCACTGTAAACCCAATAACTTAGAAGGATCCATTGGAGACCCTGATACGAGATGTGTACCCCCAGGAAGGGCAACGAGGTGCATTCAAACAAACTGGTGGCTCGGAGAGTCTGAGACTGGCGGTGGTGGGGGGGAGTTCCGGGGTTTTGAGAGATTAAGATTTCATCCGATAGCCCAAAAAACAGAATAGAGAAAAATCACGGAAATCTCATTGACAAAATTCGGGAAAACCGCCAGAGGGTTGCAGAGGCCAAATGGCATGACAGATATTTTTAAAAAGGGATCTCGGGTATTAATGGCCGTTTTTCCTTTGTTTCCCCTTTAGAATACGAATCCGTTGTATCTCCCCCGTCAACCACTTGTAAAAAATTTTTGCACCCTGCATGCGAAAAAAGGTCAGAATCAGAGGAAGGGGTATGAATTTTTATGGTGTTTTTTTGAGTCCCCCAATAATGAACAGGCGGAGAGTAACATCTTTTTTTCAAGAAGAAAAAAATCGTCCCCCGCAGGCGAGGAAGACTTCGAAAAGCCTTTACAGAGATTTCCTGGATATACTCGACATAGCCTTAGTCCCCGGGCCGAAAGAGGGTTAAAATCTGGCTCGGGGAAAAGGACTACCGGGTTGCAGGTCAAAGGACAGTCGAACGGGGGGTGCGGGGGGGAAGTTTTGGCCTGTCTTTCGGAAAAGACGTCGGCTAATCTGGTAAGGAGTGGGAGGGCCCCAGGGTTCGTACACTTTACGAGGCGGGCCCAGAGCGGACGGGTAAGGAAGCATCGCGAGTGCAGTGGGACCCCCAACGGATAAACCTCCCTGTTTCCGTCTAAAGGGCGGGGCATGGTCTTGCAACCAAGGGAGGCCCAGGAGAATTTCGAAAAGGAGCGACAGAACGAGAAAATTCCCCCGAGTCCCTTGTGTAAAGCCAATCTGCAGGTGGAAAACCCAATATGTCCCCTTTAGGGTTTGCCCTGACGGAAGGAGAACAGGGTGTCGCAGAGGGGTCCCAGGAGCAAAATTTGGACACCAGCGCGTGGCTTACAAAATTTTTAGCGGACCCCGAAACAAAAGGAAGGCGTGGTTGAAAGGTGCTGTCCGTCAAAAACTCCACGAGGAGCCCTCTGAAACACCTAGGGATGCCCTCCCGCGAGCCCTAGGCGGAGTTTCCCGGGTGCACCCGGGCAGTCCCAATGAAATGGCCGAACGCCAAGTAGAAGCAAGCTGCCTAAGACAACGCTGTGAAAGTTCTTTCCGGGTCAGATGAGCTTTCTCACCTGATGGATTGCCTCAGGAACCATTTGGGGGAGGGGAAAGGGGGTCGTTGGGAAAAGGGAGCCAGACGAAGGGACCGGGGTGGTCGGGTGGCCTCCCCCCTTGGGGCGGTGTCTTGTTGTCTTTCGGGAAACCAAAATCAATTGGGTGGGTAAACTGAATCAGTTCGTCCCGAGGGGATGGCAGGTCAAACCGCGAGCTCGTCTTTTTACGCCCAGAAAGGCCTTGCCCGAAGGTTTGCTACCCAAAACCCCATTATTCCCAGTTGAGGGTAGGGAAATGCCCCGAGACTGACCCACTTTGAGTCGCCCTGACGGAAGGACGGGGCAGTGCTGCGGCGCGGGGAGGTGCGGGCCCTTCCTCGAAACGGTGCGGAACCCCCGAGGAAGCTTGCAAATTTGCCATCAATGGAATTTCGGTCCCAAATAAGGCCCCCCGGGTTTGGCCCCCGGCAAGGCTTCCCCAGATAAGAGGCTAATTATAAAGGCCACTTTGGCCGTCGGTAGGGAATTAGCCCCCAAAATCTCAATTGGGGTGGAAAGAAAAATAAGCCACGGGGATTTTGGGGTCCCCCCACATAGAGTGAGGGGGCGGGGAGATGCAGAGATGGCCCCCGGTCGGAACAGGTTTGAGCAATGGCTGAGGAAAACAACTGGGCTGGCGTGGGTGGAAACGGCCCCCGCGGGGGAGATAGACGGGCACAAGGTTCTCATCATGGCCGGAGTGGGGCAATCCTGGGGTTTGTGGGCGACGGTGCGTACTCCCGGAGATGGGCAAAAAGGACCCTTGTGGAATCCCCTGGCCAGATTGTACTTAACGGGTTGGTGAATTCGTGGACCCCCGCAAGCATGATCGTTAAGCCACGCCCGGGAGGGAGTCTAGTAGCCCCCCGGGATTTTAAGAGCCCGCCGCAAAGCGGGTGGACTTTGCTGGGCGTAAAGCTCCAGGTGCAACCCTGACTACTTGTTGCGATGGCGGCCGGGGTAATGCTGGTACAAATCCTAATCCCCGGGGCTAGTCAGGGACAGGAGGAGATCGGATGGGCGGGAGGGTTCGGGTCAGAGCGGGGAGCGGTCAGGGCAGGGGCAAACAGGCAAGGCAGGAAAGTAGCGGAAACGGACTGGACAAGGTAATCAATACGGAACTCCCAAAACACTTAAAAAACATAAAGCAAACCCAACAAACTGGCGAGAGGCAAAAGGGGTATACCTTATATAGGACCAGCGGCCGGCATTTTGGACAAAATTTCCGGCGCGGGCCCCTTTAAATCCAGACCCAGGCGCGGATACGCGTCGGCGGGGCCCGGCACGGCAGGAGCGGAGCCAACGGGCGTGGCCGTAAAGTAAACTGGCGCCGGAGCCCAGGTTAACGGGTTGCCCGCGGGTGGTCCACACCGCGGTCGCACCGTGCCCCCGCGGGTCCCCCGGCGGGGGGGGGGCCGCCCCGGGTCCCCCCTGCCGCCCGTTGGGGTGCTCCCTCCCCCTCCCCACCTGCGTGTCCCGTTCGGTCCGCGCCCCTCTAACGCGCGCGCCCCCAGGGGCCCCCTTTGTTAGTAGTTTGAAGGGCAGTGCGCCCGGGAAATTTGGGTAATTTCCGGGTGCTGTTCTATTTAAGTTTTGGGCCCACTCACTTCCCCGCTGTCTCTTTTTGCCCGTGCCTTTGTGAAGCGTTCCCGATGTTATTTGCCCTTTCCCCTG
>JAODAL010024205.1:0-61044 GCA_025379985.1 Phyllomedusa bahiana | reverse complement strand
CTGCGTCAAGCTTTTTCCCCAAATCAAAAATAGTCTAACATGTTGGACTAAAGTGTGTGCCCCCGTGAATAAATCTATCCAAAAGAGATCGGCTAGCCTTTTAGATTTTTTAGAAAATTATTTAAAATTCTTCGGGGGCCATGATAATCCCCAGACTACTGGAAAGACCCATTCCAAACTAAAAACCTTGTGAACAACATTTTTTTAAGGAAGAAAAGGTGGCAACCATATATGCCCTCCAATGACACAAGCAAGAGAATGGAATAACAAAAGGCAGTTTAATATCTCGGTTGTCAAAAGCATGTCATCTAAGGCTTGAACTTTTTTACCCTCAAGTTCCTCTGAAATATACTTACAATAAGGTATAAAAAAAATTGGATTTTTGTACTTACCAAAAAACCCTTTTTATTTTCCGATTATTGAGTGAAAGCCCCTAGGGTGGGAAATAGGCCTTACCCTGGGAGGGGGGACACGGGGACTAATGCATTGGGTCCCCCCCGAGGGCCCCTAATCCCCCCCGATACCAGGAGATCATTTGGTTCAAAACCCGGGGCGAGAGGAAAAAAAAGAGCAACCAATTCCCAGGGAGAAAAAAAAAGGGGGGGCCCCGTGTCCCCCAATAAATCAAGAGAGAAGGATTTTAGGAAGTAAAAATCAATTTTCTGCCAATGTCTTTGGGGGGAACAGACCTTGGGATTTTCAAAGCGCCCCAGAGGGGGGGGAGACAAAAGGGTAACAACTAAAAAAATTTCAGCAGGACAAGCTTAGCACACTGTGCTGAAGCACCTTATGGTCGAGGCTTGCGTCGCCCAGGCCAAAATATGGGTTTGGTAGAAAATTGAAAAAGTATGGACCGAAGCCAGGGGGCCGTTTGACACCTTCCTAAATGCTGTAGCAGAATCCAAAATGTATCCGCCCCCTAATGTCTCTGTGCGTGAAAAGGCCCCCCAACTTCAATTCAGTCTCCCAAAAAACAACCAGGATTCAAAAAGTTGCAAAAGGTTACCAACATTTATTTACAGTCCCCCTTAAAATAAGACCAATTTTAACACCCCCTTACTTGCGTTTAAGTGTGTTGGAACCATGAGGGGGCAGGAAAATACAAAGAATTTTTTCAGCTCAGCTGCGACCGATACCCGGGGACTCCTTTGGAAACAAAGTTTGACAGGGGCGTGAACAGGGGGGGCGCGTTTCGGGGGACCCCCCCCTTTTCAAAAGGGGCTGAAGAAGGGGGAGGGGCCCCGAAAAATCGGCGCCCCCCGTCCCCTGCCTGTCAGAACTGTTGATTCCAAGATGGGGTAGGGGATGCGTTTTTCGCAGCATGGGAGTGGTAAAAAATGTTTTGTATGTTCCTGCACCTATAGGGTTGCCAACACAACTTAAAAACAAGTAACGGGAGTTACAGGTTTGGTCTTAATTTAATGGGATGTAAAAAAATGTTTTGTAACCTTTTGCAACATTTGAATCTGCTGGTTGTTTGTTGGAGTACCGCTTTGCACACCTGTAACGCTGAAGCCTGATCTCGAACCGCCCAGGAGGCACCAACCACTCGTGTGGAGTGGGCCGTGACTCGAAACTGAGGGGGCTCCCCACTAACCCGATAGGCTTCCGAAATTGAAGACCGAATCCAACTGGCAATGGCAGCCTTAGAGGCCGCCAGGCCCCTCCGTGGACCCTCAGGAATGACAAAGAGGGCTTCCGAGCGCCTAAAGGACTTCCCAGTAAAGAGAGGTAGATCCGAACAGCCCTGACCACGCCTAAACAATGAAATGTGCTCGCTCTCGAGGATGTAGAGGGCAGGGACAAAAAGAGGGCAAACATGTCCTCACTGATATGATAACAATGAAACCCCTTAGTGAGAAACGAAAGGAACAGTGACTATAACAACCTTGTGTTCTTATGCAGAACCAAGAAAGGGGACTTGCAAGATAAAATCGCCAGTTCAGACACTCGGTGGATGGAGGTAATGGCCACCAAAAATGCCACCTTCCATGAAAGTAAACGCAGGGAAACTTTCCACAGTGGCTTCAAAGGGTGAAGAACTACATTGTCCTTCCAAAACAAAGATTAAATCCCAAGGTTCGATAGGCCTACGAACTCGAGGGACGGAATGCCACAATCTCCAGCAAAAAGGTCTTAACCTGCGAGCGGGAAGCCAGCTTGTGCTGAAATAAAATCGAGAGAGCAGAAATCTGATCTCTCAAGGTGGACAGTCCGAGCCCGAGCTCCAGGCCTAACTGCAGAAAAGACAGCACCCTTGGAGTAGAGCATACCAAGGGGTGAAATTTCTGGGCTTCCGCCCAGGCAAAAGGGGCCTTCCAGGTACGGTAATAGATCTGGGCAGACTGAGACGTGTGCATGCCAGAATCATGGGTCTGGGATAACAGACTCTGACATAATAATACTTGCCCGTTATTCAACAGCCACCCCCATCAAACCAGCACAGTAAAGTGGGGTGGAACAGTGGACCCTGCAGTAGCCGGTCTGGAACGTAACAGAAGGGCCAAGGGCAAGTTTTGCCAGCAGGGCAACGAGAACCGCATACTCAGACCTGCAGGGCCAGTCCCGGGCGAGAATCTTGTGGTACTCCCTCTCTGACTGAGGCGCTAGACACCTCCTAGGAAGAATAGGCCAGGGTGGCAAAAGGTAATCAGAGCTAACTGACTCCAAGGTAGAGTAGCCACATCTACTTCTATAGCAATGGATTCCCTGCGGCTGGACACGTAACTCCTGATGTTTGGAGATTGAGGCGAGACGCAAACAGATCGACGTCTGGCATCCCCCTCTTCCGGCAAAGGAGAGGAAACACCTCCGGTAGGAGCGCCCACTCCCCTTGATTCGACCGTCCGATACGACTGAGATGTTCGGCCAACCAGTTTTCCACCCCTGGGATGAAAACCACCAACAAAGCCGGCACTGATTGCTCTGCCCAGCGAAGAATCCTCGCGGCTTCCCGAAAAGTTGCCCGGCTTCTGGTGCCACCCTGATGATTCAGGTAGGCCACTGCTTGAGGTATGTCGGTACTGAATCCTAACCTGGATGCCCCAGGAAAGAGGAGGGGAACCAAACGAGAGTGCCAGGAAAATGGCACGGAGCTCCAGAACATTGATCTGAACACCAGATTCCCTGAGGGACCAGCGACCCCGAGTCGTCCGGGAGCCGAAGATGGCGCCCCACCACGACGCATTGACGTCCGTGGTGATGACCAGCCACTGTGGGGACAGAAACCACCTCCCCTGATGCAACGCAGGGGAGGTTAGCCACCAGCCCCGGCTGGCTCGCACCTGGGGAGGCAGCCAAACCGTTGTGTCCAGGGTCATTGGAAAAACGTTGAGATTCTTAGTTCACATGTTTTTGATCAAAAAATGCCTAAGCCACCCACGAACTACACACGTGATACTCCAGGTTCGGGTGGTCCTACGTATCTATTACCCTCCGCAAATTAAGGCTCCTCATTGGTCAACTGACCCCATTAGACCAGAGAGAAAGAAATAAAAAAAAACACCAACCTTGCAAGCAGCCACTCATATAACACCTTTGAAATGTGGATGGGGTGCAGGAATCCAAAATGTGAGGCTTCCCTTTCCTCCTTATATAGATTAAAAAGCCAATATATGCCAAATACAACTTATAATCCTGCACAAAAAAAAACATTTCTGAAAAAACACACCAATGTTAACCTGGGTGCCACTCGGCAGGGTTGCCGCATATGATATATATAGATATATACACACAACCAATCTACCGCACACCATTACCATGGCAACAAATTACGCCACTGCAAAAAAGGTGCAATACAATACAAGTAAATCCCTAAAGAAGCATATATGCTATCTAACATACATGAAACAACTTAGTAATCCTTAGTTCACAAATGTTTTTGATAAAAAAAAATGCTTAGAGCCAACCCACGAAATTACAACTTGGAACTCAGTCGGGTGGTCCTACGCTAACTTTACCTCTCAATAGAGAGGTAATGGTGTTCGTGTGTATTTATATATATATAAATATATATAAGCCGCAACCCAGCCAGTGTCACCCAGGTACACAATATGTGTTTATGTCTTCAGAATGTTTTTTTTTGTGCAGAACTATATGTTGTATTAGGCATAAATTACTTTTAAATCTATTAGGTAGGTAGGTATGCCTCCATTTGGTGGGCCAGCACCCCAACCACTTTCACAAGGCTGTTATAGGAGTGCAGGCTTGCAAGGTTGGAGTTTTATTTATTCTTATCATCTCTGTTAAAATGGAGTTGCGGTTGCCCAATGAGAGGCTTAATTTGGCTCTATTGAGAGGTAAAGATAGCGTAGGACCCTCGACCTGAGATCACTGTAAGGTTCTGTGGTGGCTTAAGCATTTTTTTGAATCAAAAACATGTGAACTAGAATCTTAAAGTTTTTATTTCATGATAGATAGATCGCATAAATGCTTCTTTAGTGGATTTCCATGTATTGTATTAGCCCTATTTTGCAGATGGTGTGCCACTGGTAATGGGTGTGTGGTTGTGGTGTATAAATCTATATATAGATATATATAATCTATATCTATATATATTATATAAATATAATACACAAGCCCGCAAACCCTTCCAGTGGCACCCAGAGCACATATGTTTTGCCTCAGTAAATGTTTTTTGTGCAGAACTATAGTTGTATTTGCATATATTGCTTTTTAATTTATATAGGAGGAAGGGATGCCTCCATTTTGGTTTCCTGCACCCCCATCCACTTTCACAGCTGTTATAGGAGTGCAGCTTGCAAGGTTGGTGTTTTTTTTATTTCTTTCTCTCTGGATAATGTAAGGTCGGTTGTGACCCAATGAGAGGCCTTAATATTGCTCTAATTGAGAGGTAAAGATAGCGTAGGACCACCCGACCTGAAATCGACGTGTGAATTTTCGTGGGTGGCTTAAGCATTTTTTTGATCAAAAAAAACATGTGAACGAAAGAATCTCAAAGTTTTTTCAGTCTAGTGATAGGATAGTCAAAAAATGCTCTTTAGGACATTGGAAACCCATTCCCACCCGAGTACAGAAAATCGCCCGCTGCAAAGGGTGAGAATTAAACTGCACAAAGCTCACAGCCTCAAAGGCAGCCACCATCTTGCCGAGAACCCGCATGCAAGTGCGAAGGGTACATGGGGTGCGATCTAGAAGCAGAGATATGCTTGACCAGAACTGCTGGATTTCCCCGGTGGAAGGCCTGTACAAAAGCTCTGAAAGTGCAGAAAATGGGTGTTTCTTAAGCGAATGACGCCACACTGGCCGGCTCTGAGGGAGTAGCATACTACGACCCCCCGTGGCCTCTGAAATTAACTCATCCAAATGCTTCCCAAAAAGTTTACCACCAGAAAACGGAAGCGCCACTAATAAATTCTTGGAGGCTGCATCCGCAGACCAAGACTTCAACCACAGGGAACGGCGAACGGCCACCGCATTGGCCGATACTTTAGCCACTAAACGGGCTGACTCAAGCGAAGTGTCAACATGAACTTCGAAGCGCCAGAAAGCTGGGAAAATGAGACCTAACAACTTCTCTGTGGAAGCTCCAGCTGACAACCCCAGCTGTAGCTGCTTAGACCAGACCATGCAGGCTTTGCTGACCCATGACGACGCAAACGCAGGTCGCAGAGCTGCCCCGGCTGCCTCAAAGGCGGATTTACAAAACCCCTCAAAGACGCCTATGCGTGCCGTCACTGAGGACTGCCGCGTCTGAGACAGGGATGGCCATAATTTCGAGAACCGGGTGATTGGGGCGTCCACTAATGGGACCCCTGACCACATTGTCACCGATTCCTCCGGAAAAGGACAAAGCACATTAAGCTGTCTGGTAGGAAACAAACGCCTGTCAGAATGTTTCCACTTCTTGGCAACCAGTTCCTCAAACTTCAGGTGTGTAGGAAATATCAAGGAGACCTCCTCCTGGGAGGTTGAGACATCCTCATCCTTAACATGGAGAGAGTTCTTGACAGCCCGGATAAGGGCTTGGACCGCTGCTGCTGTTCCATCCTCTCTGTCTGGCTCAGAGCCAGAATCAAAGGAGTCCCCAGTTGAAGAGGCCGTATCCCAGCATGGAGCCTCTATCTCCAACCACTGACCTTCAGGAGAGAGTTCAGGTGATAACAAGGAAGAGAGAGCTCTAACCCTCTTACGCGAACTCTCCGTACGGGCTGCGCCAGCCTGGGAGGTGCTAGGCTGGGCAGCGAGCTGCGACGGCATGCGCTCAATGGCCAAAACCATAACCTGGGACAACCTGGACAGGTCGCCCACTGCTAGTGAGAGAGCCATAGCCCATTCTGGGGCCACCGACTCCGGACAGGAGGGGTCGGGCCCCTCGGTGGTCGGCTGAGGAGCAGTGAAAAGCGCACAAAGGGCACTGGACGGGCCACAAGGGAATTTCTTGTTGCAACTGGCGCAGGCAAAGTCAGTCACTACTGCTTTGGATGCGGACGGTTTAAACCCCTCATCCTTAGAAAGGGACATGGCTGCATTATGTGCGGGTCAGGGATAGATGGCCCAAAGCAGGCAAACTTACCACCCTAAGGTGCTGTGTCTTCCACGGAAACCAGGAGATGCAGCAGGCAGCCAGGACGCCGAAAAATGGTGTTTAGGCTCCGTCTCCAACACAGGCCCGGGCCGCTGGAGGTCCTGCCCCATCCTGGGAGGGGCCTGGACCTGTTTGGGGCTGCCCCCAGGGAAAGTGCAAGGGGCGCGGCCTAGGTCACCGGAAGCCGCGACCTAAATTTGAACTCGTGGCCGGCCGGAACGGCCTAGAAACGCCACAAAAGCAGGTAAGTAGCACCCGCAGCCCCTGGGTGGACCTACCCTGCCCCCCCCATCAGACTCAAGCCCAAAGGTGCGGTACCGCAGCGAAAACGTCACGGTCCAGATGCCGGCGCAGCATGCCAAGCGAGGAGGGTGGGGGACAGGGAGAGAGGAGCGGCGGTGCGGGCTCATGGGAAGCTTCCCATGCGCCCCCAACAAGCCTGTGCCCGGCTGCGTACTACTCAGCGCACCAGGCGGACGCCGAGCCCTGCGGGTCATGTGCCTGAGCAAGGAGTGAGGCGATTAACCGAGGGGCCCCCACCGAAGTTCGCCGGCAGGGAACTACCTTGTGCCAGCGCGTGGGTTGCTGTGCATTGGAGAAAAGCCCACTGGGTGCGCCCCACCCTGACCGGGGAACCAACGCTGCTGGGGGGGGGCCCACAGGAAAACGGAAATCCTGCGGCCTGCCCATCCCGTAAAAAGAAACAGAAAACCACCACAAGGTGAGAGCCAGGTGCTCAATCACCTTCCAACAGGTGAGAGCCGGGTGCTCAATCACCACCTGCAAAGCCAGAAAAATAAACACCGCAGAGCTGCAGAACAGCATCTGCCTCCTACAGACTAGGCTGAAAACTGATCAACCTGGCGTCAGCAGCAGGGATATAGGCCAGCGGGGCGGACCCAATGCATTCAGTCCGCCTCCTAGGGCAAGAGCCTATACCCAAGGTGCTGTGTCCCATAATGACATTGGCGAGAAAAACCCTCAAAAAACTTAATAAAACAATATGTCTTAAAGTAATACTTTTAACACATAAACTTACAGCATACTGAGTATCCAGGTAACTTTTCAAGCGTAGTGTCATGTACACAGTACACAAAGAATAGCAGTCTGGCTATAATAGCACTTGTGTATGGCATTTTTCAGCAGACCTTATATCTGAGCTATTGGCTGGAGATTAGCTGCTACAATGCCTCATATATACTACAGACAAACCAAATGACATCCTTCTTCCCCATGGCATCACCCCAGAAGCAGCATGGAGGATAAAATAGAGCAGTACTGGCCAGTCTAAGCTGTGCTTCAAACATTGGGTTGGACTTAACACTTACTAGATCTTTGAGCAGCTACTCTTTGTGTTTCACTCTCCAAAGACATATATTGGCAGCATGTGATCCTTCAGTGAGCTGACCAAAGTTATGTTGAGAAAGGGGAAAAAGCATACCGATAAATAGAGAAAAAGACATTTTTGTCTTACAAAATATATTCACATTTGCATATACTTTATTTATTTGCTGAAAGGAAAGTGACCATTTAACAATTAAATGGACAATTTGTTAACAAAATGAAAAGCTAAGAATAGTGATTTATTGATTCACATACTGTGAATACTTTCAGCAATACTCCTGCCTTATTGGTGATATCATCTCAGTAAAAAAAAATAATTGTATCTTTGTACTCAGTGTTAAATATATTTCTTGTTTGATTAATTAGGGGACTTAACACTGTAGGTATAGGTACAGCCACTATGTATTACAAGAAGCATTGGCTTCCCTTGGCAGGTCATACATTTCCTACTAAAACTTGACCAATCTGTTGTGGAAAAAGCAGTAGGAACCAACAAATAACATGAAAACTCGACCCTGGGGAGGAAAACCAAGGAACAACCCAATAAAAATGCCCAGAAAAGGGGTGCCCCAAGGGGGCCCTTTTATATTTAAAAGGGGTTTTTGCCAAGAAGGGGTTTTCCTCAGCAAAAGGCTGATTCGACCCTTGGCCTGAAAAGAGGGGCGTTGTGTTTCTGTGTTTAAAAAAAAAAAAGTCCTCCTCTGTGAGTCATCACCCCACCCCCCATGCCGTTCCTGAGGGCTCGTCTCTGTGGCAAGAAAACAGGTTTTCTAATCCAAAAGGAGAACTATTGTGCAAAGTTTAAAGGGTTTCGTTTTTTTCTTTTTCAGGAGAGATTTTGTCCCGGCAGGCAGTTTTCTTTTTATTCCTTATGGATGCAGTGAGCCAAGGGGGGCCTTTTTTTTTAAAAAATTATTTCAAAACATTTTTCCAAAAAAAAATTTTTTCCCCCCCCTTAGGGGGGGGGGGGGGGGGGGGGGGGGGGAAAAAAAAAAAAAAAAAAAAAAAAAAAAGGGGGTAAGGGAAATTTTTTTTAAAAAAAAAAAAAAATTTTTAAAAAAAAGGGGGGGGTTTTTTTAATTTTTTTGAAATTTTTTGTAGAAAAGTTTTTGTTTTTGTTTTTGTTTGAAGTTGAAGTGAAAATGAAGGGGTTTTGGGGGAGCAATGAAATTGGAAAAGAGAAATTAAGGGGGGTTTGGTAAGGGTTTTTTTTATGAATAATTTTTAAAAAAAAGGTTAAAAATTTTTGGGGTAAATTTTTTGGGGGGGAAAAGGGGTTTTTTAAAAGGTAAAAATATTTTGTATTTTGGGGGGGGACCATGGGTTGGAATGGGAAAAGGTTGGAGGAAGTAATTTTGGGGGTATTGTTGGTAAAAAAAGGTGGAAGGAGGAAAAAGAGAATTTTTTTGGGGAAAAAAAGGGGTGGGATTTTTGTAAGATTTTTGGAGGGGGGAAAAGGGGTTTTTTTGGGAAAAGTTTTTTAAATAATTTTTTTGGGGGCCAACCCCCCTGGGTGAAAAATTTGAGGGTGGGGAAAAAAAATTTTAAGATGAAAGTTAAATGATAAGTTTGGAAATGAAAAAAGAAGGGTGGTTGGGTGGGTTGGGAGTTGGGGAAGAGGGAAATTGAATTTAAAAAGTGGGTTAAAAAGGGGGAATTTGGGAGGGGTGATGGAAAATTTTGGAAAGTGGGGAAGGGGAAGGAGGGTAGGGATGTGGAAAAGTGGAAGAGGGTAGAAAATGCCCATGCCCCCCAACGTAAAAATCGCCCTCAAAGTAAGGAGGGGGCAAAAAAAAGAGCAAACCTTCTTCCATCGATTAAAACAATAAAAACCATTAGGAGACATAACGGAACAAATACGGGAATCCTTGCCCTTCCGCGACCCCAGACAGGGCCTGTAATAACTGCCCGTCCAGAACTTGGTGGATAAAAGGGGATGGTCACCCAAAAAGGCTATCTTCCATAAAGTAAACCAGGGAGACTTCCGTGGAGACCTCTGAAACGATGCAGACTGCTGATTTTCCAAAACAAGTATTGCTTCCCACGGTGCGAAAGGCCTACGAACTGAGGGACCTACGGCATGAACCCTGCAATAGAACCTTAACCTGGAGCGGAGGCCAGCTTGCGCTGCACAGACTTGGCGAAACCGAACCATCATGCCCTTTCAAGTGGGAGATGGGCGAGCCCCGAGCTCCCGGACGACTGTGGAAAAGACGGCACCCTTGGAGTAGGATCATACCAAAGGGTGAAAGTTTCTGGGCAACAGACCGGGTGACTCTAGGGTTTCAGTCGCAACTAGCCACTGCTGTGAAATCTGCAACCACGGTGTAATGTGGGTTAGCCAGCAGAGGGGCCCTGCGACTGAAGGGCCTGGCGTAAAAGAAACGGTCAAGAACCATTTGCCGTTTGGGACCGAGTTCCGAAGTTACACCGATCTGCCGGGCCCTAATCCTAGGTGAGGGCACAGCTGGTATCCTCTTGGAATCGAGGCAATTGAGCTATCGAGGATGAACGGGCCCAGGGTTAAAATAAGGACAGGACAGACCAACTGCCCAAAGCAGGTCCAGCAAGTCCAATGACAGGGGATCTGGCCCTGGCCATATAACTAGGATGCTAGGGATTGAGGCGAGACGTCACCTTGTCGACGTATCGCAGTACCCTCACCTCCTGCAAGGGAAGGCGAAGCACTTCCGACTGATTATTGGCCAAGTTGGTTTTCCACCCCTGGAAAGGGAGTTGTCGAACTGGGTTGTATCGCTGCTCTGCCAGAGAAAAGAACACCTTGCGTTATCTGAGAGAACTTTCCGGCCTCTTGGATCCACCTGGAAGATTCAGACATGCCACAATCGTGGTGTTGTTGGACCAAACCGATGGAATGCCTGGATGAGAGGGGGAACCCTATGCTGATGAGCGCTTTAGGAAATTGTTTTGGTGGTTCCAGCTCAGTGATCTGACGACTGGCGTCCCCGAGTGACTAGAGACACCCGCTTCGTCAGGGAGCGAAAGGGGGGGGGCCCCCACCCGAAAAGCTGGGTTCTGTGGGTGATACCATAATGCCGGGGACAGACAATGACCATCCCTTGATGTAATACTGGGAAATCGCTGGCCCACCAGCCAGGTCGAAAAGAGCCTGAGTGGTGGAGCACTGCTGAGGGACCAAGGGACATTGGAGTCCTGCGTCACTGAGGCAGGATTGCCCGCTGCAGGGAAGTGAGCAACGAGCTGCGCCAAAGGACCAATGCCTCGGCAGGCGGCCTCAAGTGCCAAACCCTTTGCATGCAACACTGAAGAATTTGCTGGGGTGCGGATACAGAGATAGGGGCACGATTTAAGCGCAGCAGCTTCCAGAGGGGAGGGACCGCTCTGGAATCTGATTGAGCATAGTCTCTCTTGAGGTTCAATCCCTATATGATGGAATCAGACGGGATTGCTGCAATTTACCCATCCAGCTGAAGCAGTGCTGACAAATTCAGGACATCTGACGCTGACCCGGCAGGACGCATTCGAAGGGGGGGGGGGGTGGCGACCATACCCCCTGACTTGGAAGGATCGTCATTAGGGGTGGGCAATGAGCTACCTTGAGGACCCCTAGGTGCAGCTTCGAGCAACAGCAGAGCTCTAAACAGAGCAATGTCGAGAGCCTACTGGAAACACGCAGGAACCGCTGATAGACCGGGGGACATAGGGACGAAAACAACCTGATGTCCCTAGCAGCTGAAAAAAACTCTCTGCGCTCCCGAGAGGCTACCGCTGACCAGAGCGACTCCAAGTGGAAACCGGGCCCATACGCATACTGGTTGAGCACTTTAAGGATCGACATTGGCCCTAGTGAGCTGCCCTTCATGGGAACCCTAAAGGGTTCTGAATAAGACCCTTGCTCAGACTAGGAGGCCGGCATAATCCCTCCTTGCCAAGGGAGAGTGCGGATTGCCAGAGGTCAACCGACGCCAGAGCCAGAGCTCCGGGCGCGGAGGCAGGTGCAACCGTGCTGGGGGAAGCCAAACAAAGAGAGTCCTGAAGTGGCGACCCAGCAAAACCAGGTACGGCTGACCTGAACCTGCCAGATCCCCTGGAACTGGAGGAAATGCCCCCACCCCAAAAAAAGATTCTCGGGTGGGGGCCGGCTCCTCAGACCAAGCGCTAGTTGGGCAAAAGGCGCTTGCGCGTTCTGAGAGACAGTCTCGTGAATGCCGCTGCACTGGCTGTTCCTGAGGGGGGAGCATACTACTACCCTCTGTGGCCTTCCAGAAAAAACGCTTACCGCAGGTGAGCGGAAGCGCAACCAATAATTCCTTGGCGGCTGCAACCCCTGCCAAAAATTGTATCTGCAGGGAACGGAGAACGGCCACTGCATTGGTCAACGCCTTAGCCATAAAACGCCAGCGAGAACTTACTGGGACTGCAGAAACCCTGAGAACTGGAAAGCGGGATTCCACAACCCCCTGTGGAAGCTTCCAGCCGAAAGCCGCTGCTGCAGCTGCTACGGCCAGACCATGCAAGCTGAACTGCGGAGAAGCAAGCGCCCTCCGGCCGCCCCCAAGGCGGACTTACAACAACCCATGAGGACGCCTGTCTGTGCCGTCACCAAGGACCACCGCGTCCAAGACAAGGGATGGCCATAGACTACTTAAGCCGGGTGACTGGGGTGTCCCCTCATGGGACCACCGACCACTATGACCCTGATCCTCCGGGAAAGGGCAAAGAGACTTAAGTCGTCTGGTAGGAAACAAACGCCTGATCGGATGTTTCCACTTCCTGGCAAACAGTTCTCAATTTCAGGCGTGCAGGGAACACCAGACGCTGTCGCCTGCCGCTCCTAAGGGAGACCTCCTCCTGGGAGGCTGAGACATCCTCACTCCTAACATGAAGGGAGTCTCTGACAGCTCTGTTTAAGGGCCTTGGGCCCGCTGCTGACATCCTATTAACCCTTTTCGGGCCCCAGAGCCAGAGACAGGGGAGTCTCCAACAGAGGCCGAATCCAGGCCCGGAGCTTTCCCGGCTAAGGGCTTGGAGCGCTGCTGTCACACCATCAACCCCCTCTGGCCCAAAGCCAGGGACAGGGGAGACTCCAGAAGGGGCCGTTTTCCGGGCCCCGGAGCTTTCTCACGTTCCAAATACCCCCGGCTAAGGGTTTTGGAGCGCTGCTGTCACACCATCAAACCCCATTTGGCACCAAAGCCAGGGCAGGGGAGACTCCAAAAGGGGGCCGTATCAAGGCCTGGAGCTTTCACATCCGTCTCCAATACCCCGGCTAAGGGCTTGGACCGCTGCTCCCACTTATGTTTGTCTGGGCTCAGAGTCAGAATCAGAGGGTCCCCACTTGAAGCTAAAATCCGGCCTGGAGCTTCTATCTCGACCACCGTCTGATGGGAGAGAGCTCGGGTGATAACGGGCAGAGAGAACTCTGACACTCATACGGTAAAACTCCGTATGGGTTGCGCCGGGCGCTGGACCCTGGGAGGTGCGAGGCGGGGCAGCGACGGCATGTGCCCTATGGCCAGAACCGTAACCTGGGCACCCTGAACAGGATGGCCACTGCTAGTGAGCGATATGACATGGCCCATTATGGGGCCACCGACCCCCGGCAGGGGGCGTCGGGCCCAGAGGTAGCCAGCAGCGGAGCTGCGCGACGGGCACAAGGTGCACTCGGGCTAGCCACCCAGACTATCCTGTAGCAATGGGTGCCGGCGAAGCAAGTCGCCACTGTTTTGGACACGGGCGATTTAAACCTTGGGCCCTGAAAAGTGACAGGGTGAAAAAGCCGGGGGCAGGGAGGGGGCCCCACAGGGGGGCCAACTTACCATCCCAAGATGCTGTGTCTTCCTCGCAGAAAAGGAGAACCAGGATGCCGAACGCTGCAAAAAACGGAGGGGCCCGTCCCAGGGAGGGGCCCGTCCCGTTTGGGGCCGGGAGAGGGCGCGGCCGAGTTGTGGCCTAGGCGCAGCCTATGCCTCCAGATGCCTGGGGCTAAATTTGTACGCGCGGCCGTGGAGGGGCCCGCTGCGCGACCGTTGGAACGGCGCCGGAACGCCGCAGGAGCTGGTACGCGGTACCAACAACCCCTGAGAGGCCCATCTCACCCCCAGCAGCCAGCGCCAGCCCCACAACACGTGGTACAGCGGCAGTAACGCCGTGGCACCGCATGGTTGCCAAAACGCCAATGCTGCACGGCAACCTGTCCTGCTGCCTTACGGCAGCTATAACATGGGGGAAATATACCCCACCATCACTGGGACCCCCAGCGCGGTAAAAAAAATGCCGCTGGGGCCAAACCCTTAAGCGGACGCTGCCCAGGGCCGGCACTGGCCAAGGGGAGGGAACGCACTCCTACCCAGGGAAGCCCCCCCAATACCTGGGGAAATAGGGCAACACTGGGGGCCGCAGGAAAACGGAATTCCTGCGGCCACCCAAAACGTATTAAAGGAAAAAATCCCCGACCACGCCCAAAACGTGGGAAGTCGAGGTACTCACCAATCCAATGTCTTCGGGCTTTGCGGCATCACCCCTTCGGTACCATGCACCCAGAAGTGAGGCTACCGGAATCCCTTAAAAGGCCGCGAAGGCTGCAGGTGGGGACGGTTTTTGAGCGGCGGGGAGGAAGGCCAGCCAGCTAAAGAACTGACTGGTTTCCTAACCCCCCTCAGGCGGGACAGGTCACGGGTACAAACCGGGTTTGGGCAGCCCCCTGATAGGTGAGAGCCAGGGCTCGATCACCCTTTCCCCCAGGTGAGAGCTGGATGCTCAATCACCTTCCTCTAGGTGAGAGCGTTTCCGATCTCTTCTCCAGGTGGAACCGGGGCTCGATCACCTTCCTGCAAAGGAAAGAAAATTTAAAAAATCTGCAGGCTGCAGAGAGTGTCTGCCTCCTACAGACACTAGGCTGAAAAATGATCAGCTGGCGTCAGCAGGAGGGATAGGCCCTTGGGGTGGGTCTAACACGTTTGATCCGCCTAGTGTCCGCCTCCGAAGGCAAGGCGTATACCCATGGTGCTATGTCCCCCAATGAATTATTGGTGAGAAACCCCTTTACACTGGCACTGAAGACTAGGTAGCAGCAGAAACAAGTGATGCGAGTTGCTACCATCATGGGGCAAGGTTCTTTTTGGGTGCTTTCTGGGATAATGAAACGTTGCCTTACAGAGAAGATAAAAAATTGACTAGGGGAGAACTAGTGTGGTGAGAATGGGATAGCTCAAAGGGCTAGTCTACCAGACTCAGGTGCTGTATAACTGACAAAGAAACTAGTCTAGAACAGAAATGGAGCATCTGAAGGACCCTAGATTTTCAGAAGACATCAGCAAAGCTCAGGTACCGGATGTCGAGTGAGAAAGAAGATGCTGTACTTCTAAAAGGAAGCAGCTCTGGTTCCTTCAAAATGGCAAGCTGGAGAAAGCCTTTTCATCGATACGAAAAGAAGGAGTAAGGATATGTTGACACTGCACAGAAAAATGTCCGTTTTTTCAGCGTTTTTCGTTTTCAAAAACGCTGGAAAAACGACTGTAATCATCTCCCATAGGCTTCTAATGTAAAACCCTCCTGCTGTCTACACTGAGCTTCTTTTTTACTGGTCGACTTTTGCAACATGCTCTAAAAAACGCCAAAGCCGGGCAGAAAATTTACTACAGGAGTCTATGGAAAGCGCCAGACGTCTTTTGGCGCATTTTTTGGCGTGTTTTCGCCGCGATTTTTTAATGAAAACCCACCCAGGAGACCCAAGTCCCACCTATAGTGGGTGTTAATAAAGGTTATACCTTATTAAATCATACAATTGCCTGATGTGTCCTTGTTTGTACTTTTCGTAATAAAATGATCATGCTATGGTCGCTAATGATTTTTGCGAAATTCATATTTGTTTGCTAAAAATACGTTATTTATGGATTTTGTCGTTAGAATCCATTTTTTTTTTTACGGATTTTGCCGCTAATTAAGTTCTCTCGCTTCTGACGCTAAAAATAAGGTTTTCTTTACGTATTTTGTCACTAAAAATATGTGTTTTTAACGGGTTTTGGCGCTGAAGTACGTTTTTTTTACAAATTTTGTCACCAAAATATTTTTTTAACGGATTTTGCTGCTATTAAAGTTTTCTCGCTTTTGACGCTAAAAATACGCTTTTTACGCACAAATGTGTTTTTTTATGGATTTTGGCTCTTCGAAAGTTATCTTGCTTTTGTCGCTAAAAATACTTTTTTAATGTATTTTGTCGCTAATAATTCGCTTGTTTATGTGTTTTGGGTCTTCTAAAGTTATCTTGCTTTTGTCACTAAAAATACATTTTTTTACGTATTTTATCACCAATACTTTTTTTTTTTACAGGTTTTGGCGCTAAAATAGCTTTTTTTTTTTTTTTTTTACGGATTTTGGTGCTAAACTCCTTTAAAAAGTATTTTTTGCGGCAAAAGCGAAGTGCGTTTGAGCTAAAATCCGTAAAAAAAAAAATTGCGCCAAAACCCATAAAAACGTATTTTAGTGCCAAAATCCGTAAAAAAAACCCCCTATTTTTGGCGACAAACGCAAGATAACTTTATTACTGCCAAAATCCGTAAAAATACCGATTTTAGCACCAAAATCCGTAAAAAAATGGACCACAGGGAAGGGCAGCCATGTTGTTCTGCAACATAGAAACACTGTTGGTGTCAGAAGGACATATGGGGGACAACAGCACACAGCGGCCATAGCCTGGGAAAAGGTAGATGACTGTGGTAGAGAAGAAACAAAGCTGTCCCAAACTATGACGCTTTCTACATTAAGCTTTATAGTTGGGATGAGGTTTTGTTGTTGATGTGCAGTGTTGTGTTCACTCTAAACATAGCATTGCGCTTTGTGCTGAAAAGTACCACCTAGGTCTGTTTATAAAACACTCTCCCGGAAGCATTATGGAACATCCTAGTCATCTCAGGCAAATGTGAGCCACAATGTTTTTTTGGCAAGATGTGGCTTCCTTCATGGTGTCCTTACTTGAACACTATTCTTCAGTATTTTTCTAACAGTGGACACATAAACGAACGTTTTTGCAATTTGTAGAATTTTCTTTAGGCCTTTTGCAGTTACCTTTGATATTTACTACCAAATCTAGATCCTGTGTATTCTTTTTTTAAGAATGCCCAGGCAAAAAAAAACTTCATAGACTCATTAAAATGTCTACGATTAAGAGGTGTTTATACATTAAAAAAACTTTGAGACTCTCGGTTCACATATTTTGATCAAAAGATGATTAAGCTGCCCACGACTTTCACGTGATCTCAAAATCGGGCAGTCCTATCCTATCTTTACCTCTCATAAATGCTTCTTTAGGGATTTCCACGTAGTGTATTGCCCTTTTTGCAGGAAATGTGCCGCTGGCGACGGTCTGTGTGCGTACATGTATAATTACATGTGTGCCGCAGCCCTGCCAGTGGCACCCAGGTTTGCATACGTTTTTTCAGAAATGTTTTTGTGTGCGAAAACATACGTTATACTCGGTGTACATTGATTTTAACCTATTTGGGAAGGGAAAGGGTGCTTCCATTTTGTGTTTCTGTCCCCGCCCACTCTCACAGGCTGTCATAAGAAGGACAGCTTGCAGGTTGGGTGTTTTTTATTTTTTCTCTCTGAATAATGGAGGTCCCGGTTGAAACCCAGCGGGAGGCCTGATTGGCTCGATTGAGAGGTTAAAGATAGGATAGGACTGCCGATTTTGAGATCACGTTGAAAGTCGTGGGCAGCTTAAACATCTTTTGATCAAAATATGTGAACCGAGAGTCTCAAAGTTTTTTCATGTATGATAGATAGCATAAATGCTTCTTTAGGGATTTCCACGTAGTGTATTGTGTTTATACATTAACACACAGTAAAGCCACTTGGTGGAGGCATTTAATAAGAGTTTTACAAGGTGATAGCATATTCCTGAGATTGCAATTGTTAACAATAATAAAGAACAAAATACTGATGTTATTTGTTTTCCCTCCCCATTTAAGGTGATCTTTATCCTTGTGGTTCATATGTGACCTGAATATAGCACCACCACATGATTACAACTGTGCGTATACAAATGTAATTTTAATGTTACACATCCTCCCAGAATTAATTGAATGATTGATCTTGGAGGAGGGACAATAAAATGACATATTCTGGATCAAAGTGCATTGTGGAAAACAGCAGCTTTTCAGAAACCAATTTCTTCAGCTTATATGTTTTGTGACAAAGGTTTAAAACATAAAACACAAAAAAATAAACCTATAGGCATAAAAACTAATAAGACAGTTTACAAGAATCACATTGTTAAGCATAAAGCACTTGGTGTCAGTAATGTATGTCCTAGAGGGGATACTGATCACATTTTAGGTACGTTCTTGAAAGGCACCTATTGGCAAGGTTCAGTAGTGGTTCTTAAGATTGAACTGGACGGTAAGGTCTGTGTTAATCATAATCACAATTTATATTTTGCATCAGCTAATATCTCTTTGATTTCATGTCAACTGGCAGGTGAGTTTTCCATAGTTGCTAAAAGTCTTGTAAGTTGGGCGCGCTGTGCCGGTGTAATCTGCTGGGTCATGTGCACAATGCAATCCATTGTTATTTCCGGGTTAGCTAGGACCAAACTGTAGAAAGAGAGGTGGGAAAAAAAAGATAAGCATTTTTACATCATATTTAGAGGGACAAAAATGAAAACTTTAGTTATTGGCACCAAACCTTCATGAAGTGTTTCAATAATCTGCACAAAGTTACTTTATCTCAGTGCAGATGTAATGTATTATCAACTCCCAACCATATACACCTTGTTAAAAAACAACATTTGTCTCTCACTCACCCCCGGATATGCTTTAGGGCATAATCCCTCTTAAGATATTTTATGTTCTCCCGGATAGCAGATCTTGCACCATCTTCCTCTTGTAGATGCTTCTCCAACCACTCCACCACCACTTGGTTATTGTCCCACAAGTATGCCTAGAGAGCACAGAAATCAAAATGTTGCTTTAGCTGCTGTTCCTCTCACATAAAAAAACACCAATGCTTTATTACAACTGCAAAGATTATGTGCTTCAATGCATCTAGAAAAAATTGAAGGAACTTTGGCATTGATTTAAAAGGGTGCTCAGACACTAAATAAAGCTTCTGAATCCGTTGGTGCATGATGAAAAAAATAGATGTAAAGAAAGAAACTTACCTCGTAATTGCTCTTGTTTCATTGGAGTGGCCATCCCGGTGATCCCGGCAGATGACTCTCCCATTAATTTTTCACGTGTACATAGAGTCAATTACGGGCCGAAGCGATCATATGTGATATATCCAGCATGTGACCGCTCCGGCCTGTGAATGGCTGCAGCGTCATTTAAAGAAGAATGAATGTAGAAGTCATCTGCCAGGACACGAGGATGGCCACAACAATGGAATGAGTGTTTACGAGGTAAGTTTCTTTTCTTCTATTTTTTTATCATACCCAGATGAACTAACAAGTTTATCTTTAGTGCTGGAACACCCCTTTAACTACAATATTCAGAATAAAAATATGGCACCTTGACTGCTCCTTCTGTCTCCATAAACCAACGGCGAAGCATGGACTGGATGTGTATGTCACTGAGCTCACTATTTGCGTGAAGAATCTCTGTTTTGACCACTTCCTCTAGGAGGAGGCGTCGCAGTCTCCAATACAGAAATGTCCTTGCCTCCTTCCATTCCAGAATGTCCTGATGTTTAGAAGAGACCAAAATGTTTAAATTCTGACTAAATCTACCACAGATACAAATCAAGTGCACACACAATATCAGTAGGTATAAATATTTTTTTTACAGCATGTAGTAAAAATTAAATATAACCATTAGTTAATCAACAAATATCAATGCAAGACATAAAATTTGCTACACACTATAGAGTCACCCAAAATTACATAACACAAAAAGCATATTCTTAACTGTAATAACGCCTTTCTCTTGCATTCTCCCAGGAGTATCATGCAGATCTGCAAACTTCACAGCAATCTGGTGGTAAATAGGAAGTAACTGTTCTTCTCTCGCTTTTAGCTTATTTTCTAAGCTCTTCCGCTCCAACTCTGACAGCTCAGGAGTTCCTAAAGGAAATCAAGGACAAAAAGTGATTATAATACAAATCTATAATTCCCAGAATGTGGTACATACACAAGCTCTGGATCTCTCTTCTCTTCTGGACTCACCAAGCTGTTCAACAATCTGGGTATAAACTGGGTCTAGCCTCCTCATGGTCTTAATAAGGTCTTTTCTTCTGAAGCGGATTTCCACTGTGCCCTCTGCTTCCAAAACACCACCTCTACAAGGCCAGAAAAGTTGGCTAAGTCATACACCACTACTTTATATACAGTCCCTCAAGTACACCTAGGAACCCTTGTAATCAGCTCTAATATGTGAGAAAACCGGGCAGAAAAGTTTAATATTACCTCCTTGCAAAATGAATAAAAGCAGTAACCTGGGCCTATTGAAATCTATCACATTGGTGGACCAAAATGCCCACTCTGAGTAGCTGCCCAGGGCCCTAAAGCTTCCAGTGGGCCTCATGGCAACCTGAACTCCCACTTAAATGTTTCTTTCTTACCAGGGTGCTCTTATGCTTATAAGGGGGTGGGGTGTTTATTGATTCATTAGTCTCTATTTGGCATTTATTGCACTGTTGGTGCCTTTTCATAAAAGAAGGGTGATAAACAGGTAGTAAATTGAAAACAGATATCCAGTGGGTATTTAACAGAAGGGCACTAAATAGGCAATGAGTGTCGAATGGGCACTAAACAGACACCAAGGGCCACATGTATGAACCTGTTTAGGTCTAAAACTCCCTTTTTTGCCCATAGGTTACTATGAGCAAAAGAGTGAGTTTTAGACCTAAACAGTTTCATACATGTGGCCCTAAATTCTATGCCTATTTGCCTTTTACTGCCTCAGTGCTCTACTGTTTAGTATCCTTTTCTGCCCAATAGCTATTCGGTGCCACCTTAGTGATGCAGATGATAAGTAATGCACGAGTGGGGGACCAAGTGCAACTGCCTACAGGCTATCTGGAAAAACAGAGACCAGAGCCTACAGAAAAGGAGATGGTCTTGGTGGCAGTTCTCTGCAGGACAGATGAGAGTCCCCACTGCTAACAATGCGAATTGTGGGAATACTCCTTTAACACCTATCTACAGGAGTGATGTCAAATGACTGATCACTGGGAAGAGGAACCGAAATCTCCTGCTCTTCCTCACTGCAATCCAGCAGTCAGGAGGGGATTGAATGAAGTAGTAGACAAGCATTTGTCCAGTACTCAGCTATCTTCAATAATCCCATAGACTTTGAATGTAGCAGTGGTGTGCATGCTTGACCACGGCAACTGACGGGGCTTCCTGCAATCTGACATTAATCACCTATTCTGTAGGTAAGTGATAAATGTCAATTGTGGGAAAACTGCCGTTTTAAATCAAAACTTTGCCAATGTGTTTCTAAACTAGACAACACCTTTAAGTGTGTAGAAACGAAGGTTACTCCACCTGCTGTCCTTGTCCGCATACAGCTCCATGTAGAGAGGATTGATTGTAGGATCAATGACAACCCATGATCCTCCTCTTAGCTCAGCATACGGCGGGATGTATACCAAAACAGGCTGTTTAAATTCTCTAAGGCTATCCATAATGTATGCTCCAAATTTTAGTACCTGATCGTACATATCTGTAAAAATGCAATATGTATGTAAATGCTCTGCAAAGAATGGTAAAAACAGGAGAAACACCGAACAACATCAGAATAATGGAGTTACTAGCTACACCAATCAGACTTACCATTAAATCTACCTGCCTAAGATTGTGTAGGTCCTCTTTGAACCACCAAAACAGCTATGATCAATTGAGAGATAGAATACACAAGACCTTTGAAGGTGTCCTGTAATATCTGGCACTAAAATGTTAGTAGCAAATGCTTTAAGTTCTGTAAGTCCGCACTCGCCTCAGCCAAACAGAACTATTTCACCACTCTCATATCCGCCCTGTCCCACAACCCCAGACAATTATTCAAAACCTTCAACTCTCTTCTCCGTCCAACACCTCCTCCCCCATCCCTCCTTTCAGCAGATGACTTTGCCATTCACTTCCTCCAGAAGATCAACCTCATCAGAGAAAGCTTCAGCCCGCAGTCCCCACCACCCTCCCTTACCCTTGCAACCTGCTCATCCCCCTTAACTTGCTTCCCCACGGTCACTCATGACAAGCTCTCCTCCTTACTGTCCAAATCCAACCTCACTACCTGTAGTCTTGACCCACTGCCATCCCACCTCATCCCAGACCTCAGTGCTTCTATCATCCCAGCACTCACCCATCTCTTCAACCTATCAATAACCTCTGGCATCTTCCCTTCTGCCTTTAAACATGCTACTATCACTCCAATCCTAAAAAAAACAACCCTTGACCCCTCTTCTCTGTCCAACTATCGCCCCATCTCACTGCTCCCTTTTGCTTCCAAACTCCTTGAGCAGCACGTCTATCTTCAGCTGTCCTCCTACCTCTCCTCCAAATCTCTTCTTGACCCACTACAATCTGGTTTTCGACCCCACCACTCTAGCGAAACTGCCCTAACCAAAAAGTCACTAATGATCTAGTAACAGCTAAAGCCTCATGCCACTACTCTGTGCTCCTCCTCTTGGACCTGTCCTCTGCCTTTGACACTGTCGACCATTCCCTCCTGCTACAAATCCTCTCCTCCCTCGGCATCACGGACTTGGCTCTTTCCTGGATCTCCTCGTACCTCACTGATCGGACTTTCAGCGTCTCTCATTCTTGCTCCACCTCCTCCCCCCGGCCACCCTCTGGTGTCCCCCCAGGGTCAGTCCTGGGTCCACTACTCTTCTCTATCTACACCCTTGGCCTCGGTTAGCTCATAGCCTCACATGGTTTTCATTACCACCTGTATGCTGATGATAACCAACTTTACATCTCCGGCCCAGATGTCACTTCTCTACTCTCCCGGATCCCTGACTGTCTGTCCTCCATTTCCTCCTCCTTCTCCTCACGTCTCCTAAAACTAAATGTGGAGAAAACAGAACTCATCATCTTTCACCATCCAACTCTACCCCTGCCCCTGATCTCTCTATTACAGTCAACGGCTCTACACTTTCACCGGTCCCACAAGTCCGCTGTCTTGGGGTAATCCTAGACTCTGCTTTATCTTTCAAACCACACATCCAAACCCTCACCTCTGCCTGCCGCCTCCACTGAAAAACATCTCTCGCATCCGCTCATTCCTCGGCTATGACACTACAAAATGCTGGTCCATGCCCTTGTCATCTCCCGCCTAGACTACTGCAACATCCTTCTCAGTGGCCTCCCAGCTAGCACCCTCGCTCCCCTCCAATCCATCCTTAACTCTGCTGCCCGTCTTATCCACCTCTCTCCTCTGCCAATCCCTTCACTGGCTTCCCATTGCCCAGCGAATTCATTTCAAGCTACTAACCATGACCTACAAGGCTCTCCATGACCTCTCCCCTCCATACATCTCTGCCCTAATTTCCAAATATCTCCCTCCACGCACTCTCCGCTCCTCACAGGACCTTCTCCTCTGCTCTCCCTTTATCAGCTCCTCACACAACCGTCTCCAAGACTTCTCCCGTGCTTCACCCACACTCTGGAACTCACTGCCCCAACACATCAGACTCTCCTCCACTTTCACCAGCTTCAAAAGCAACCTGAAAACCCATTTCTTCAGGCTTGCCTATAACCTTCACTAAACTTGTCACTACTTCCTCCACAGACATGTCTGCCCCTCACCTCCTGTCTCTTTCCCCCTCCTTGTAGATTGTAAGCCCTCGCGGGTAGGGTCCTCTCTCCCTCTGTCGTGCCAATTGTCATTATCCCTTATCACTGTACTCGTTTGACTTATGTAATGTATGTAACCCCCTCGAATGTACAACGCCCTGGAATCAATGGCGCTTTAAAATAAATAATAATAATAATAATAAATTGTGAAGTTGGGCCTCTACAAATCACTTTTTTCAGCCCATCCCACAGATGTCTGATCAGAGGCTAAGTCTACACTCCCAGCCCTCAAACTAATTTTTTTGCAGTATGGCAGGGCACATTATCCTGCTGAAAGGAGCCACTGCCACTAGTAATAACATTGACTTATGTATTTTACCTACAACAAGGTTTAGGTATGTGGAACATATTATGAATGCTAAAACCCAAAGTCTCAGCAGTGCATTGCTCAAAGCATCACACAGTCGCCACCTGATTGCCTTCTTCGCATAGGGTATCCTGGTGCCATCTGTTCCCCAGTTAGGCAATACCTACTCATCTGGCTGTCTAAATGATTTAAAAAAAAAAATGTGATCCATCAGACCAGGCCACTTTATTCATGACTCCATGGTAATTCTGATGCTCATGTGACCACTGTACACGCTTTCAACGGCGGACAAGGCTCAGTAGGACACACCAACTGGTCTGTGGCTATGCAACCATCTGCAATGTCCGGTGTAATCTGAAACCTATCACAGTCATCACTACCGTTTTTGTTAAAAAAACAGTCTGTGCTATATAAACTAGATAAGTTAGCATTTGCTCCAAATGCACATCAATGTGTCTTGGGCATCTTTGACCCTATTGCCAGATTAGTGGTTTTCTTTTCTTGCGCATTAGAAGCACTTCACATTAACTGCTGTTTTAGAGATTATTTTAACCAGCACAGTTTGTCCATCTGTTAAAGCTGTTTAGATGTTTACACCCACTCACTTTTCCAGCTTCTAAAATATCAACTTCAAGAACTGGCTGTTGACTTGCTGCCTAATCTATATCGCTATTGGCAGGTCACATTATCAAGATATACTTGATGTTAATCAATTAGTCTGTCAATGGTTGTAATGTTCTAACAAATTAACAGGATATGAGATAGCAACAAAATTGCTGTAATTGCAGAATTTTAAACGTACCCTTCATACCACCAGAGAATCCCCTCCAGTTAGCAAAGATGATTACTGGCAGCCCCTCACGGTTGAAATCTTTAAGAGCTTGTGCAGTTTTAAATGCTGAATCTGGGACCCATACCTGTCCAGCCTGTTGGATTATCTAAAGAAAAAAAGATAACCTTTTACAACTCATCATCAAACTGCTTTTTGTTGTTTCTTTAAAGTGGTTGTCCACACGTCCCACAATTAAGCCGTGTGAACATAGCCTAACAATAGAGACAAATGACCGCTGCAGCCAATCAGCGACCCAACGCTCTGTTAACAGAGACTGCTCTAGGAACAGAGTTGTTAACCACAGCTCTGTTCTAGCGCAGTTGCACCGCTGGAAGCTGCAAAACCCCTCTGTCTACAGCAATGTCTTTTGACGGCACTGCAGATAGATCACCTCCACCGCCTGACGACAGAAGTAGGTGGGCGGTCGTTAAGGGGTTAAAACATAATATTATACATCCCACACGGTGAATGCTGAAGAAAAAATACCCAACAGTAAAATTGCATTAGTTTGGCCGTTTCATCTCCTCAAAAAATTGTAATAACAAGTGATGAAAAAGTCAAAAGTACCCCAAAATGGTACCAATAAAATCTACATTTTAGCCCACAAAAATCAAGCTGTCACATAGGTCTGTAGATGGAGAGCTAAAAAAAAGTAATAGGTCTTAAAAAATTGCAATGCAAAGCAAAATTTAAAAAAGTACAACTTCCAAAAAAATGCCTTTGAATGTAAAAAAAAGTATGCCTCTTGGAAGGCAGGGATGAAAAACGAATAATATGTGAACAAAAATCGCAGTGGTGGCAGGAGTTAAAGAACAACAGTGCTGGAAGGCTTGTAAACACTGATGAGGCTGCAGCACTTGCACAAGCGCAAAGGTCCTTTCAATCAGCTAATTTGCAGACGTCCTGGGGGTTTGACCCCTACTAAATTTATAAGAATAGGCCATCAATTTTATACAGCTATATAACTTACTAAACAATTCACTACATGTAGTGTTAAAGCTTGTAGGGGAGTTATAACTTTAAAGATCATGAAATGATTAAAAAAAGGACCTTCGCTTCAGATTCTGGGTTTGCTGGGTCAGCTGGGACTGCCATCTCTACACTTCGGGTCTCCACAGCGATAACTCCCAAGGGTATTCCTCCCAATCTAAAAAAATCAAATCATAGATGTCAACATATCACACAATGCTCCTATCAGCTTTGTCAAATGGTAGCCCTGCCTCTGCTGTCATACCTTGCCCGTCCCACCACTACCGTCTGTGCCCAGCGATGCATGATCTCTTTAAAACTTCCATGATCAAAGAAACCACTCTGCCATGTCCCTTTGACAGCTACAGAGAATTAAAGGTGTTGTTTTAAACAGTAAAATTATGAAGAAGTAGTGAATATAGCCTTTATACTTACTAGGATGAGGTCTTCCAGCAAGCATCCAACGAGGATCATAGGGGGCCTTTGTAGGAATGAACTCAACGTGGCGGTCGACTGGGTCAGAAGGTGAGATGACCGGGACTGGACTGTGTTTGTCCTTGAGATAGAAGTAAACATATATGCGCAGGTAGGTTTATTATTTTTAACATCGTGTTATTAGTTATAACAACTATCTTTTTCTTCAGTAAAAATCCCTCTATAAAAACAAAATCCATAAAACATTTAAATAGAGTACCCAAAAACACTTTGAAAAGTGGTCTTCTAAGGAGGCGATCGCCTAAATTCAGATAGTCAATATATATAGCATATGATGAAACTGCAAATTCGTCACTGAAAATCTGACCTTGATAAAAGGTTGGAAATTTCTTTGGAAAGGTTGGAAGTTACTTGTCTGTGAGAAAAGCATCTTACCTTCGGCATATAGGAAAGCCACTGAAGAATGGTATATACACCTTCAAAATCATCAGGGACCATAGTGTGAGACACCCCATTATTACACATGATCTGCACACCTCCCAACTGGTTGTTAGAGGTATATACTTCACGACCAAGAACCTAAAACAGAAATGTGTTTTATTATAAACATTGTGTTTAATCATTTTAGTTCATTCTTTATTTCTTAACATGACAGCTGATAAATACACCATGATAGCTATATAGGGCCAGGGAATACAACCTCAACCTACCTTGTTCAGGGCCCCTGCCCCTGTCAAAATAATATGGGAATTCTCTACTTGTATAACACGCTGACCCAGTCTCACCAAATAGGCTCCAATACCGATTGCACGGCATGTGACCTTAAACAAAGAAAAAAGTGTCAATCATGAATGTCCTAATCAGAAGTCAACATCTGTACACCAACAAAAATAATATGATGATCTAATCAGAGACATCTATTAACCATGAATTATTTAGCATTGCATTAATTTCATAGACAAGTCAAAACGTTTAGAAATCAATAGGGATGAATGCATATACCATGCTGATGGTTATAATTTCATCATATGCCAGAGATGACTCCCCAGCTATTGTTCCTGATCCTCTCAGATTCTCCACTCCGATACCCTCCTCTTTTCCAATGATGTCCGTCAACACATACCTGTGGAACCAAACAATGCATGTCAGATAAGCCAAAATAACAAAGACTTTAATTCTATAAATCCACCTTTTGCCAAGTACCTGGATTCACCATCAACTTCCACATGTTCACAATGCACAGAATTCAGAGAGCTAATCCGGGTGTAGTCCTGAGGTGTGAGATACAAGTACTTGAAGCCCTGGAGAGACAAAAAGCAACTTTTTACAATGGAATACCAGCTTTTTTGGCCAGTTTCTATAGGACTCAAAAATAATTCACGTTTTAACCCGTATACTAGATGAAAGACAAAATCATTGGTTTACAGTAAATCAGTGATTGTCCAATCTATGTTGAGACTTAACATGTTAATCAGTATTCTCATCAGGTCTCTTAGGACAATTTAGATAGCACTTTATGCATGTCCCTTTCACTCACTTTGTAAGGATCGGAGGGGTCAATCCAAGCTACATTAAACATGTGTCGGAGTTCCTCTGCCAGTCCTATCCGGGCACCACTGTTAGCTGCAATATAAACTCGTGGGATTCCTTCTTTCCTAGCAAGCTCTGAAGCCCGCAGAAACAACATATCTTCAGGTGGACCAAAGGAACCAATCTTGTAAGTTATGTCATTGCAGATTACAACGATGTCACGGCCATTTGGATACTCGGGAGTTTTCATCTTCATCTTGAAAGCAACCATTCCAACCTAATACATAGAAGAAGATAGGTTACATTATATAATACAGTTATATTATTAATATTTACAGTTTTACGTTATCACAGCAGGTTAATGTATTATTCACACAGTCTATAAGCAGCCATACACCTTAAATAACAAAGAAATCAAGGTACGTTTTTGGATACGAAAAATGCATTCAAAAGTGCTGCGTAAAAAGCATCCAAAAAGCATCCAACACGCAGTTGCATGTTTGGATGCGTTTTTACTGCAGAGACGCTTCCTATAATTTTAAACAGGGCGTCTGCTGCGTCAAACGGATCAAAAATTGACATGTCAATTCTTTGAACGGATCCAGAAGAAGCATCAGAAAGATGCATTTAGAACTCGTATCGTCTGAACGCCAATCCGTGTTTTACATTAAAAGCAATGTAAATCACACTGCATATTGATAGATGCGTGTTTGGATCCATTTAGGGTCCGAAACGCGGATCCAAAAACACATCTAAAAACGTATTGAACCCGCCGTGTGAACATACCCTTAAGGGCTCGAGTGCCTGCTTTCCTGTTTTACAAGTGGTGAACTTGCCTGCTCTCTCACACTAATGCAATAGTCTGATCCCTCAGTGCCATCCGGGCTCTTGTTGTGTGGTGCAGATTTAGGACATATCAGTTGAACAAAGGCAACTCTGGATAACAAGGAGCTCATCTTCACTAAGAGGAGGATTATCTGAAAACTCCTTGTTTTGAAAATCATGCTCAGGAACTCCAAAACTGACCTTATATATTAGATTAAACTCAGTTGAACCTATTGATATTGATGGGGTATGCTGAAATTCCCTTAGACATCTTGATATCCCCTTGCCATCAGGGGAAATCTAATCCTTTGTTGACATATGCTCCTAGTGGTGTCTAGCAATAGCTTACTTCCGTCTCTCCATTTAAATAAACACCTGAATCATGCATGATCACAGAAAGAAAGCTGTCAGCCATACACACTTGATGGGGGGTAGGGGAGTTATGTAGGAGAGTTATCTAGTGTGTATGGCTAGCCTTTAAGATGATCAACCTGTATTTTTTTCCCAAAAGGATGATGAATAACTAAACAAAAGCTTATTTATAAAATTACCTCATTTCCACCAGGTAATCTGTTCAGCTGAACCAACTGACCCTGGCTGTCAAGGACCAATTCTGTGTACGTGAGAACATCTGAGGCACGAGACTCATTAGGTCCCCACAGTTTAAACAAAGCCTGCAACAAGACAATACAAAACTTAACATTATTAGTAAGAGACAAGCCGCAAAACAAGGTTACTCCAGAGAATGCTGCTTGTCATCAATGAGACAATTTCACAGCTTTATCTCCTGCAATGTAGCCAAAATCTTACCTGTCTGAACATCTCAGGGAAATCATAGACATAGGTTGTCCCTAATGATTGCGCTTGGAATCTTTTAGACTGTAACAGGTCTTTGGTGACATAGGGAGTATTGATCAGCATTCCATGCATATGTCCATGCTTATCACCATATGAATTAAACATGATCTGTTAAAGAAAAAATATATTTGCAATAAAATATCCTGCAAAGGCTTGTCTTAATCTCAAATAGAAAACAGAAAGGTTATAATATGAAAGTGACACACACACACGCACGCACGCACGCGCACACACACACGCACGCACGCACGCACGCACACACACACTGTTAGCCACTTTTTAAATGTGGAATAATTTCAGCAAGTTTCTAACCTAAACGTAGACTACTTTATGTTGTGTCACATTTAAGAGGGGTGTTCCCACAAAGGAATATCTAATTACCAGGTTGGCTCATAGCTAGGTAGAGAGAATGAGAAGGGTGGCATTTGCCTCTATTCTCCAGATTCTTTTCTACAGAAGTTCCAAATATAGCCGAGCATACGCGCTCGGCTATATTCGAAACTCAAATAGAAGTAAATGGGGAGAACCGTTGCAAGCACCACCTTTCCAGTTCTCGCACACGTTTGGCTCCTAGCTAGCTAGGAGCCAAACTGGTAAGCAGATATTCCTTCATGGGAACACCTCTTTAGGACTGTAAGCGGCTTTTTTTTATTAATCTACAACACCGCAGTTAACTTTCAGACTGACACCACTTTTTCTTTACAGGGCTGGAATGGATTAGAGATGCGACTTCAGAAAAAAGATGCAGAAATAAAAAAGAAATTGCATTTCATAAATGTGCCGAAATGCTGTCCTCATCCACTTCACTTTTACAAACTGACCTAGATGAAGCAATGATTAATAGACGTAAGGCACAGAATATAAGACATTATATTGGCATAAAATGCGCCAGAAAAAAAGTGCAAATACATTGATAAATGTGGATTTATATATACAATTATCATGACAAAAGGTACTTAAACACAGGATATCTGGAACATGTTATGAGGAAGATTGTTACTCACTTGTCCAGTGCTGGGTTCGGTCACCTCTTTATAAAGACTGATATCCAAATAGTAGCCAGACTCATTAGTAAGAAAGAGACGTATGGGGATAGCTTTGCCTGTAGGGGTTAATCTAATGTTGATCTTCACTTCAGCTTGAAGTACTCGAAGCTTCCATAAACGGCTTCCATATCGCATGACCATGGAACGGACTGACTCCTCAATCTAACGAATGATATAAGACAATAAAGCTGTGAGGTAAAGCTGAAAAGTTAGCATGCTTTCTATGCATATCATACTAATCTGTAACATAAACCTGTCAATTCACAAAACCTTTGTTATACATAAGCTAGATGGAACCATCTTAAAAGTAAATACCTGTATTGAAAAAAATCAGAGTTTTGTACTTACCATAAAATCCATTTCTCGTCCGAATCATTGGGGGACACATCACCATCCTAGGGCGAAGGTATAGACCCTCGTCCTAGGAGGCTGACACTAGGTGGACCAAACATGTTGGTCCTACCCAAATGGACTATGTCCCTCCGGCTGACACCAGGCTAATCAGTTTTCCACCCCTGAAATGAAAATTGCCGACAAGGCCGGTACTGACCGCTCCTCCAAGCAAAGGAACCCTGAAGTTTCCAGAAAAGCCACCTGGTTCTTGCTGCCATCCTGATGATTTAGATAAGCTTCTTTGTCACTGATTCCACAGGAAAAGGACAAAGAGTATTAAGCCGTCTGGTAGGAAACAAACGCCTGTCAGGATGTTTCCATTCCCTGGCAATCAGCTCTTCAAACGCCGGGTGTGTAGGGAACACCAAACACTGCCGCCTGCTGCGCTTAAACGAAACCTCCTCCTGGGAGGCTGAGACATCCTCATCTCTAACATGAAGGGAGTCTCTAAAAGCCCGGATAAGGGCTTGGACCGCTACTGCTGTTCCACCATCCCTGTCTGGCTCAGAGTCAGAATCAGAGGAGTTCCCACTTGAAGTCGTATCCAGGCACGGAGCTTCCATCTCCGTCCACTGTCTGCCTGGAGAGAGCTTGGGTGATAACGAAAAGAAGAACTCAAACCTCTTAAAACCCCAAAGTAGGGCGTCCCGCGTGCGAACCCCTGGAGATGCTGGGCTGGGCAGCAAGCGAGACGGCATCCGCTCTATGGTAAAGCCATAATGGGACAGTCTGGACAGGTCGCCAATTTTTGTGGAGAGAAACCGGGCCCCATTTGAGGCACGACCCCTTTTCCAGGGGGGTCGGGCCCCGCACGGTCGGTTTGGGAGTCCCAAAGGGGAGGGGGTACCCCAAAGTAAACTTCTTGGGGGGAAAAGGGGAGGCGAAATAAGTCGCATGCTTAGACACGGGTCTTTGACCCCTCCCCTTTGGGAAAAGGGACATAGTGCAAAGTGAGCGGGGCGGGAAAGGATGGCCCAAACAAGGCCAACTTCCCCACGCAGCAGCCCTGAGAACCAGGGCCGTTTAAACAGCACTAGGGGCCCCCGGGGCAGAGTTCATTGGGCCCCCACACAAAAAACCCCAGAAAACAACAACAATCTCCAGAAACAAATTTCTTTATTTAACAAAACTTATGACTAAAAAACTATACCGCTAGGCCCCCGCAGAGTTACAACTGATCCAATATAGAAGCAAAAGTAACCCCTGCTCGGGGAACTCACGGGAGACACCTATTGATAGCGTTTTTAAAGTTTTCTTTTCCCTTTTTTCCCTCCGACCGCCAGACGATTTTTCCCCCGGCCGAACCGTCCCTACAGAATGAAACGCAAAAATCTTGAATCCCAAACTTTATCAGCAATTCACTACCAAATTTCCCAAACCTTTTTAGGGGCCCCCCCCTTAAGTAAATAGCAGTAATGTTGCTCCCCATAGAGGTAGGTTTTAAAACCCCATTAGGGTTATACAGGATACTGTAGGTAGAATGTGCCCCCTGCGGTGGTTTATAACCCCTGAAAAGTAAATCCCCCCATGTTGTAGGCCCCCCTGTAAGTATCCCCCCCAAAACCCCCTTAGTATAGGGCCCCCCCTGTAAGTAATACTCCCCTGTAGTATAGGGCCCCCCTGAAATTTTAAATCCCCCCCGTAGTATCTCCCCTCTGTAGTATATGGCCCCCTGTAATACCCCCCCTGTAGTATATGGCCCCCCTGTAATATCCCCCCAGCTTTAGTATATGGCCCCCTGTAATAACCCCCCACATTTAGTATATGGCCTTCTGTAATATCCCCCCACATTTAGTATATGGCCCCTCTGTAATATCCCCCACATTTAATATATGGCCCCCCTGTAATATCACCCTACCTTTAGTATATGTCCTCCCTGTAATATCCTCCCACATTTAGTACAAGGACCCCCTGTAATATCCCCCCCATTTAAAGTATATGGACCCCTGTAATATCCCCCCACCTTTAGTACATAGGACCCCCTGTAATATCCCCTCACCTTTAATATAGGGACCACCCTGTAATATCCCACCACATTTAGTATAAGGACCCCCTGTAATATCCCCCCACCTTTAATATATGGCCCCCTGTAGATATAAAAAAAAGAAAAAAAAAAAAAGAAATAATGAGAAATCTCTACTTACCTTTCCGTGCTCCCCACTGTGGTCTGCGCTCCAGAATTTCCCAGGCTGGAAGCCTACGGGCTGCCGGCCTAAGAAACACAGCGGCGAAGAATGCGATGACATCACCTCCTGTACCGCTTAAAGACGTGGTGGGTCCGGCGGCCTCCGGCAGAGTGACGCGCTGCCCGGACCCTCCGCAGGGACTGTTGCTCCACTGGGCAGGGTAGTCGGCTGACCGGGATGGCCCCCTGAGCTCGTGGGGCCCCTGGGCAACTGCCTATCCTGCCCAATGGGAAAGACGGCCCTGCTGAGAATACCAGAAAATGGTGGTTAGGCTCTGCCCCCAACACAAGCCCTGGTTGCTGGAGGTCCTGCCCCATCCTGGGAGGGGTCCGGAACCAATTGGGAGGTCTCCGGGGGCGGAACAAGCCCTGTAAAAGGTGCAGCCTAGTTGTGGCCTAGCCCTCCAGAAGCCAGGGACTAAATTTCAAATCACGGTCGGACTGTTGGAATGGCCCCGGATCGATGCAAGGTGGGTAAGGAGTGCCCACATTCCCTGGGGGGAACCATCCTACCCCCTGGCAGACAGTGCCATGCCCGGACGTGCAGTACCACGGCGGAAACACAGCAGTACCCCATGGTTGCCCAAAATCGGCGTAACAGGCCAAGCCTGACCTGCTGCCTAGTGCGGGCTAAGGTCAAGCGGGGGAATGTGCTCCCGTCACTCACAACATCCCCTAAGGCTGGGATAACCGCCGCTGAGGGGGGCCGCATGAAAACTGAATTCCTGAGGCCCTCCAACTCCATAAAAAAATGGAAAACCCCCGACTACTCTCAAACAAAACAAGTCGGGATACTCACCTATCCGAAGTCTTTGGGTGGAGGAGCATCAACCCTTCGGTACCATGCATCTGAAGGTGAGGCTACCAGAATCCGAAAAAAGAGGCCGCGAAGGCGGCAGGTGGGGACAAGTGAGCAGCGTAAAGGAAGATCAGTCAGCTAAAGAATGGAATGGTTTGCTGATGCCCTCAGGGGGGACAACTTCATGGTGAAAATACATGCTGACGACCCCCCTGATAGGTGAGAGTCAGAAGCTCTATCACCCTCCAATATGTGAGAGTCAGGCACCTTATCACCACCTGATAGGTGAAAGCCAGGAGCTCGGTCTCCACCTGCAAGCAAACAAAAAATAACAAACTCAGCAGAGTGAGGAGAGCCCTCCTCCACTGAAAAGGGCTGAAAACTAATTAGCCTGGCGTCAGTAGGAGGCACATACATTTGGTCCCCCCTAGTGTCAGCCACCTAGGACAAGGGCCTATACCCAAGGTGCTGTTTCCCCCAATGATATTGGAGAAAAAAGCTTTTTATAAGGGACAACACACATGCACATTTAAATACAGTCGTAACCTAAAATATTACCTTTTAGGCCTCGTTCACACGGTTTTATTTTGCCCGGATTGGCCCCCGTACTCCGCCCCCGGATTTGCGTTTCAGTAGGCGCAAACTGTCCGGGGTCTTTTCGGTAATCCATCCTCATGAGAACGGGGATTCCGTCCTCCTCCCGCTCGGCAATCCCCCGGTGGGGAGAAAGTGACATGCACATTTTTTACGGGCGTACGCGCCATAAACAATGCATTCTAGGGGCCGGAGCGGCGCCCCCCCCGCCGCGACGGCCCCCCCCCCCGCCCCCGCCCCTTTTTCACGGCGGATTTGTGAGCTAATACACACAAATCCTGGGAAAATAACCGTTGAACCGGCCTTAAAAAAAGAAACTGGCAAATCATAAACCTCCTTAAAAAAAAAAATAAAAAAAAATAAATCTTCTCCATGCATTGATCTCTTTTTTTGAGAAAAGAAGTAACACATGAAACTTTGGCAACGCTCAGAGATTTTGGTTTGTGGAAAACAAAACAGATCCCTTACCTTTGAGGGATCCATGATGACAGTGGGAACGAAGTTAAGGAAGATATGATTTGCTTCGGTGCGAAGACGGGATTTTTAAAAAGCAATTCTATTCACCTTTACCCCAAAGAGCAATTCCCCCCTCATTTTGTAAGTACTCAAACGAAGCTTCCTGAAAAAAAAAAGAAGTTTGAATAAAACCTTCCCGCCTGAAAAAACATCTATTATATAAGCTCCGTTTATTTTACTAATTTTAAAATTTAAATTTTATTTTTTCCACACTGTTTATTTTATACCTGAAATGGAAATACCAATAAATTGTACACCCTAATAAAAAAAAAAAATTACATATATATATAATAAATTATGAAATCATCTTAAAGAGGATGTCCAGAACTAAACACCATTATGAAATCACCTAATCCTCTCCAAAGAACCCACTTTTCAATTCACACTTACAGTTTACTCTACTTGGAGGATCAGCTAGTGTATAAAGGTGGCGCATAGAGCTGCAGTGATTGGGCTTGATAACAAGAAGAGAGGTGCAGTGGGCATATGTGAAGCTAACTGAGGTCTGAGTGCTGGGCTTTCTGGGAAAGCTTCTGCAGTGCATCAGAACTACAGCACGACAACAAATGTGTTTGCCCAGCTTGACCTGCGATCTCTGAAACAGCCTCAAACGAATACCTGGAAAATGCAGAAAGGTGTAAAGTATTCCTAGTTAGAGCCAATTACAAAGACTTTAAGTAACAGTCTTAGGCCATGTTCACACGGGTTATTTCCCCAAAGGGTTTGCAGTTTTTTACGGCCAAAACCTGCGAAACAGTTACAAACAATAAACTGGCCGTTTTACATTGTTTTAATGGAAATGCTGTCATCGCAGCACATTAAATTTTTCCCTTGCGGATTGCGGCCGAATCCGGCCGCCCAAACAATGTGCATTTCAAAATTTCCAACGGATTCACCAAAATAAATGAATGGGGGGTGGGAATCATCGAGAAAATCATTTTTAAATACCCACCTTAGGCCGTTTCCACGGTTATTTCGGCCGGGATTGGCGCCCTACTGCGCCCGGATTTTCGCTGCATCGGCAGCAATCTCGCATAATTACGGTAACCACTCTCCAAAAAGAAAATATTCCGTCCTCCACCCCTCGGCGAACCGCCGGGCGGGAGAAAGTTACATGACATTTTTAACGGGCGCGGGACGCGCCGAGATAATGCATTGTCTAGGGGGCCGGCGGGGCGGGCCCCCCCCCTATTCACGCCGAAAAGCGAGCACAATCCCGGGGGAATAAGCCTTTTAAAAGGGGGGCCTTGTGGCACTTTTTGAAACTGATTTGCAAGATTTTGGAACGCATTTACGTCGGAAATTTAGTGAAACATTCGAAAACAGCCCCGGGAACATAGCCTTATATTATATATATAAAAAAAATCGGTCTCAAAAAATTATGGAAACAAAAAACCTTTGAACAAGGGCAGAATTGGATAAGGCACTACGAAGAATCGTAATCAAAACCTCTAACCACTGTACTTTGGCTGCTCCAAGATAAAGATGCATTTTGTGGTTGGCACAAGGGACAGCAGTCAAGTCAAAGTTCCTCATTCTATTTAGCTCCAGCTGGAAGGCTAAAGCAGGCCCAAAGCGTAAAAGCATCCCCAAACAAAACAAAGAAAAAAAAATCATTCAAATTATTTGAAAAACAAGAAACAAAACATAAAGACATACACAAAACAGAATATTGTGGAATTTCCCAAAAACCAAACCTCATCTCGTGCTCTAAATGTGAAGAACTTGGGAAATTCTCTCTGCAAGAGAACAAATCAACAAAAATGAATCATCTCGGTAAACAAAAATGTACAACCTATAAAACTTACATGAGAGCATCACAGTACAAAATAGAATCATATTCTATTTCTAATATTTATGCCATACCCATAGGTTACAGCATACATGTCGAAGATGGACATACCTTTTGAAAAGAGTAAATGACCACAAGATACAATGTTTTTTCAAAAATAAGCCCTACTCCAAAAATAAGCCCTAGCCTGATTTTCACAATTTTTTGTAGGCACTCCAAGCCCTACTCCAAAAATAGGGCCCTATTAGTACGCCTCCTGAAATGATTTCCTATCCCCCCCGGGGCATGCCGTTTCCCAAGCCCACCCCCCCCGATAAACAGCCTGAGACTGGAGGTTTTGTGGCTGAAGGACCCAACCCTAGAGTGCATGTGTAAAATGAAAGTTAAGTACACACACAAAACACACACATTGCACACCACACAATTATACAACCCAAAAACAAATCGCTATCTTAAAGTGTGGCTACTGGGAAATTTTTGTACCACACATGCCACATTTTTTAAAATAAGGGATGAAGAATAGACACACAAACCAGTTTTTTTAATATAGGTTATGTACTGTTGGATCTACTACACACACATACATACCCATATTAAAAACCGTGGGTGTAGTTTGTAATACCCCTAGACTTTCGGTTTCCACAGCACCCAGGAACAAAAAGTCCCAGCATCATTCTCACCTTCGTGTTAAAAAAAAAAAAAAACCCTCTCCCAAAAAAAACCCCAGCCCTTATTTTGGAATTGAAAATAACATAAGATCCTGTCTTATTTTTGGACAAACACCGTAGTACAATTTTAGACAATGATTTTTAACACAACATATCTAATTATGCTATGCAAATAAATCCACGGTATGGAATTGTAATGGGGAAAATTTTTATTATTTTGGGAATCAATTTTGCTTTGTCAAATGTGGGCCCCCCAAAGGTAAAATGGGTAGTTAATAATGTGTTTTTTTGGGTTACAATTTTCCCAGGTTTTCTTTTTTTTTAAAAGTACATCTTTTTTTTAAAACCACGCTGGGCTACAGAAGGTAATTCTCCGAAGACCATAGTCCACCAAGATATTTTTCTGCAAAAACACAAAGTGAGTTATTGACAAGCCAAAAACCTCCACATCACTTTTATTTCAAAATTTTTTTGCAAATACTGTACTATACTTTTTATTACTGACGAATGTGCCTGAAACTAATTCACCAAAACTTTAAGTCTTAAATCTCAAGAAATTCTACAGAAAATACAGTTATATTTGTCTAATCAGGCACCTTTGACTGGAGGGGGCAAACCCATGGTCCCCAACTCCTCGCCCTCCAGGCATCTGCATCTTTATGCCCTTTTTGAAGGAATGGGTCTTCACGAAACTTAATGAAAGAATTGCTTCAATTTAATCACTTTAACATATTTAAGTGTAGCAGAAAAAAAGGAAGCTGTGTAATATTTTAATGCTACATTCTGCTCCAACCTGGCAACAATCTAAAATGTTTTAAAGGGGTTTTCTTTATCTCACGTTCATTGCAAAGCGCTTTTTCCATTTAGCATCCCGTCACTTCCTTTCAAAATGCTGTAATTACAAAAATTGAGCCAGGTATTCAGGCTTCTGTAGTTAAAAAACATTCCTTTTTCTCTGAGGCCCAGAAAATCTTGAGAGCAAAAATAAAAACAGTAGTAATTAGTGTCTTTTGTTTAAAAGATAGATAACACATAAGCTTTCCTTTGTGCTGAGACCTGTGGATGATTCACTCCTGCTATAGATAAACAAAAGCAGGGGGGAAAAAAAAACGGGTTTGGACTAAGAAACCAGAAAACCCTGGGGGTGATAAATCTTTGTAGCCCCCTCAAAAAAAAAAAAAAAAAAATTAAACAAAGAAATTTTTTTGGGAAAAACATTTTTTTTTGTTTTCCCCTACGGGTTTGAAAATAATTTTTAGTGAGACAACCACTTTAATGCCAAGCAAACAAAATGTAACTTTCGACTTATAAAATAAATTAGCATTTTAATCAAGTTACAAAATCTGAGTGATTCATGTGAAGGAATGAACTAAAATTATGCATGCAAATGACAGATTCCCCAGTAGATAAAATTTTTTTCCCTTTTTGATAAATGCAAATAAAGAAAATGAAATTAACCCAACAATGGCTGTAATGATCCCAAATGTATTTTTTATAAGAATAAATCTCAAATTTTTTTTTACAAAATCCCTGTGATTTACCCAAATGCACCTACCAAATGTCCTTTTCACAGAACTGGAGTATGCAACTTACAGAGCCCCAAATGCCGACTATTTTAGATGGTCTTAAAACTGTGCCACTGTATCATGATTTAAAGAGATTGTGTGACTACTGACATTTATCAGCTATTCACAGGATAAGTGATAACTGTCTGATTGCTGGGGTTCCACCGATCGCTGCAAGTAATGTTCGACCACTGCTCCATTGAAAGCCTTTCTCACTGCATGACTGCAGTTTTAAAGATCATTGGGGATCCCCGCGGTCATACATTTACTATGAATCTCAGTAGTGGCACAACCCCTTTTAAAAGCACATTAATCAACATGTAAAACAGGCCACTTTTAAGATCTTCTATTTTACTTGGCAGACATAAGACATTAAGGGGGACATGTATGAAAATGTATAGGCAAGACTTTTTTTTTCCCCCATAGCAACCGGCCCCCCTTTTTTTTTCTGTGCACTATATGAAAGGGGAGTTCTGATTGGTTGCTATGGGCAATAATGTTCACATGATATGTATTTTATATACATAATTATATTGCATTTTTTGGACGCATACAAAGAAGTGACATGTCAATTATTGATCCGGTTTATGCATGTAAAATCCTCATAGGAAACAATGTGGTGCGTTTTGGGAGGCTAAAAGACATATCAAAATATTTACCACACTTTCTGGTATGTATGTAGAGCAAATTTATGCCCAAAATAGCATTGGTTTTAAATTTAATTAAAAGAAACTTTTGGGAAAAACCATCCGAAAAACATTTTCCAAAACACTCAAATATGTACAAAAAAGCTTTCAGTGGTTTTGGATGAAAATTTTTTGGACCACTTCAATAGTTTTTTAGTTTTTGAAAAAACGTATCAGAACCCCTTATGAACTCCCCAAAACCCCAAGACAGTTTCCATACATGAGGCCCTTAATGTCAACGGGTATTTCACTGCACATTTAGTTCATTATGTTATCAGTGTGTTATTGTTGGAAAATTTTTAACAGAATGACACCTACCTTGTTGTCTTCTTCATCATAAAAAGTGGATCGCGCCTCGCTGAACAAGGGAGGAGGGTCTGCAAAGCAGGAAATGACTTCATCAAAGTTCCTACAAAAAAAAAAAATTCCTTTTAGAGTTGCATGATTTGGAACTGAAGCTCCATTGCCTGGCAGCTACCATGAAACCAACACTTTAAACAGGGGTATAAGAACCAAAGATAAAGGTAAACAAAAATATACCCTATGTTTTGGACTATTGGGGTTTTTCCCCGGATTTTTTTAAAACTGTGGGGGAATTAGGAATTACCTTGGGAGGGGCGGGGGGGACGGGGGGCCCACTTCGGGGCCCATAAAAACAATCCTCTACGGCGTTTTAAATCCATATTCCTATGGGGGGAACTTTTTCTTTTTTAATGGGCCCGGGGTAATTAAATTCTAATATTTAACTTTTTTTAACTTTTTTTTAAAACTTTATTACCTGACCACTAGGAAGTATGATACCGTGTCCTATATACATTATAGGAATTTCATTCATTACCTATTACGCCATGGCAACCAATCTCCTCCTCGCTTTCCCTCCTCCCCCCGTCAGCAGTTCATTGAGTTCCCCTGGGACAAGTTTAAAATGTTATGGGATGTATTAGGTGAAATGTCTTTTCACCCCAAAAAATGGGCCCGTATCCCAAAACCCTGTTGTGCCAAGACATAACCCAAAATGGCCCTGGCCTCACTATTTTTTGTCGCTCAAACAAAGGTGGGCTGTGTTATTCAAATATATAGATAAGAAGAGCCAATAAAGAGGGTGGATGTAATGTCACATGTTGCTTATGGAATGTTGTTTAGCCCAACTATAAAAACTTGTGTTTTTACAATAAAGCCAGAGAACTAATTTGACTGACTCATGTCAGCCTGTGAATTCTCTCTCTCTGGCACGTGTCATTCAATATACTGATTTGATCCCCACTAGGACGTCGAGCCCCTTTGCGGTTCTGTCTACAACAACAGCAGGGATCCATTCCTTTCTCTTGCCGGTGGTTGCCGGCTGTAATGAACAGCCTCTACGCATTTTCCTTCCAAATTTAGGAATCAAAAGTGCGTGTTATATGACACGGCTTTAAACGGATTTTTTTTTTTCTCAACTTCACTTTATTTAAACTGTGATGTTCCAGTGCTCTACAGGACCTGATGAAACTCTGCTTAGAGAGAAACTCGTAGTCAATATTCTTTTTATCCCCTGTTATGTCCTAATTAAACGTGTTTGTTTTAACAAGTAGTCTTAGCGCCTTATATACCTCATTTTATAGCTGCTTTTTAGCACTAATATATTTCCCAAAGTCCGAAAAATAGAGTATATGCAAAAAAAGACCAAAAATTCTTTAGTAGAACAGGACAGGTTAGCAAAGTGATTTATAAGTGTAGCTCGAAACGAAGTTTAAATTTAACTTATTAGACGAAAAACCAGATAGCTGTAAACCGCAAAGATATTAAAGGGGTATTCTGGTTTACAAAATTCGACTTGTATTTAAAGTGTGTAGTACATAGTAAAAATCTTCAAAGTAAAGTAATAATATATTTTCAGTAGTTTCCCACATATTCACTCAATCACTGGCTCAAAATGGGATGTTTATAGTTTACCAAGGATTGTGACCAGTAGTTCAGTTTCAGCTTTCTATGCAGGCATGCTGAGTTATATCACAAAGGGTGTGCCAGGAGAACACAGGTGGGACGAATAGTCTGGAGTAGATGACAGCAATGCATAATGGGAACTGTAGTCTGATACCACATGAGCTGCTGCTGAAGCTCAGTTCACTCCTGCTGCGGAGGAGTACAAAGGGGGCAATAGTGTGACAAAATATGTCAATCATACATGTTTTGGATGTAGGATTAGGCTATGTTCACACGGCGTAATTGCGGGGCGTACAGTACACCCCACAATTATGCTTGGTGTTCGGGAGTCGCGCTGATACGGGCGATCTCCCGCGATGCGGGGTAAGGGAGGGCGGCAGCCCATCGGCCCCATAGATATTCATTAATCGCGGCGTGTATTCGCCACAAGTAATCGACATGTCGCTCATCTCCCCGCGCGTGCAATACGATCATATTGTATGAGCGGGGAGAGGAGGCGTAATCCATAGTTCTCTATGAGAACTGTGGATTACCGTAATTTCGGCGCGCATCTCGTTCGTATTAGAGTGCAAATACGTCGCGAAATGCGCGCCGAAATTATCCCATGTGAACATAGCCTTAGTGTTATACCGTTGCTCTGTATGTACCAACCCTGCTACCGTCTGTCAAGTTTGTTCTGTCTAAGCACCAGAATACCCCTTTAAGCTTATATTCTAAAATTACCTGGTGAAATCTTCAAATTTGTCAAAAGCCTCCATAACTCACATCCTCTGGCACAGAGGAGAGAAACCACTGTCCATAAAAAGCTCACTACTTTGACGGTTCAGCTCTAGGTGTGTGGCACTGACTGGTAAAGACATCCTGCAGAGACAAAAAAAAAAAAAAACCAAAAAACTTTAAAAAACAAGGGAAAACCATGGGTTTCCCTTTACTAAAAGGTTCCATTGGCTGTAACTTCTTGTGTTACATTGGGCCAAAAATTTTTCCTTTGGGGTTTGTGAAATAAAGAGAAAAATGTACAAACAAAAAAAAAGGGGGACAAAGGGGTTAAAAAACTGGTCTTACGAAAAAAACGCATCTGGGGTTGCTATCTAAAAGGCCCCCAATTACGGGGAAATTAGTAGCTTTTCATCTATAAGAGTAAATAAAAGTGAAACCCCAACCCCAAAGCTACAAAATATTACAGTTATGTCAACTGTGCACTTCTGTAGACAGCATGGCCACTAGTTACTGGCTAAAGAAATGTATGACTAATTAAATCAATGTACCCAACAAAACAGTATATGCAGACATTGAGTTATCTGCGTTTGTCAACTTGTTGGACATTTTGTCTAGTTATATGTGTTACTGAGAAAGCAGGAAGTTAACCTACATGGCCACGATTAAAGCTCCAAAAAGTTAAAGGGGGGTTTTCTCACTACGGGGATTCATCTGACCTCAGTCCCGTTTTTTTTGTTTCATTTTTAAAATCGGGGCTGTTTAAATGGGGTTCCCTAGGCTGCAGTAGAAGCCCGGTCTGTAGCTAAAAGCAACCATTCTGGCAGCCAATTCAGGGGAGATTGAAAAAGGTCTTAGCTATAAGGGCCTGAGGAGGGGGGGGTGAGCCCCCACAAAAAGGGGAAATCTCAGAAATTGGGAGGGAATTTTTTAATGGAAAATAATTTAAAAAGGGCCGTTTTTGCAAGTCTTTAACATAAAAAACAATCCCCTTTTGTAGACAACCCCTTTATTAGCCCTTTGGTTTTCCCACTTTTTAAAAGGGAAATTGGCTAATTTTTGGGAGGGGAAAAATGGAATACATTCACTGTGCATAGCTACATTTACCAAGACCCAAAGAGGTATGGGCAACTGCTAAGAGAGTTGTAATGGAGGCCATATAGGTTGTTATACAGTATTTTTAGGGTTTTTGCTAAAGAAGCAGTAAAACAATTTTTTTTTTAACAAAGGGACGAAAAAAAAAACAAAATCGATTTTTTTGTTTGGGGGTAGGGGGGGGTTTTTATTTCTAGGTATCTCCTTTTTTCCCTCAAACAAAAAACTACTCACAAAATTTTGGAAAATTTTGCTTTAGGGTTTTAAAAACAGGTTTAAAAATAAAATTTTATTGAATTTTTTTTAGATTAACTAAATGAGACCATCTCTTAACTTCAGAATGCACATGTCCAACTGTTCAACGTTTCAGTAAATGGTTTCAAATGGTCTGAGGTGACACTTTGTTTACTCTCTCCTCCCCTAAAGGTGCTTGGGGGTTTTTAGCAATATCCTTTTGCAGGGTTTTTTACATTAAAACCCTCCTGTGTGATGTGGCCAAAGGGCTCCATTCTTTTCGTTTTTTGTGTTTCCAGTCTTCTTTTCATGTTGCAACTGAAATTTCTCGTGACACTTTTAAAGGGGGTTTTTCTGGGGGTTTAAGGGTTTCATAGAACATTTATTTAAAAAAAAAAAAAACCACTACCGTATGTGTTTCTTTTTTTTGCCTCCCTTTTTAATCTGTCATAAGATCATGAAACTCGGGTTTAGAGTGCATAGTTTCCGTTTCATTTCCCACAAATCCAGAAACCAAAGCAGTTAAAACTAGGACTTTTCTGCCCCGCCCTAATCCATTTGGTTTCCCGCGCGGTGTGTAAGTACAGTCACCAATCAGTTTGTAAAATGGTAAAAAGACATCTTTTCCTCATCCTATAATATATACATGCACAAATATATAATTTGGTTGTACTGTACATCCCTCCACAGCCGGTAAACAGCTATTCCATCATTGTGGCATCACCCAGCTTTCCTGTACACTGGATAGCCTATTGAGCATCCAAAAAAGGTGGGTGATGTCACATCTCCCACAGCAATTGGTTTTTGATAATGGGAAAGCTGTGTGCCTGCTGTAGGGGATGTGGCATTATTCCTGCACACAGTGATGTCAGGGCAGTTTCTCATGATGCTTTACCCCGAGGCACCACTACTATATAAAGAGCAGTAGACAGACTTTTTTCGGACTGCTGCTGGATAATCTAAGAGGTCCTAATGCACATTCAACCAATCAAACAATGGAAGTCTTCTGACATTTCCACATAGACAATGCACAGTAATGAAGACAGCTAGACTCTAGCAATGATGAGTCACTATGTACACATAGTTATCACTGTATATGTAGGACACCCTCCCCCTACAGCTCTGTACTAAATGATTACATTCTTGTCAGCTTCTCTGTTTACATAGTGACTGATGAGTCACTGTATGTAGCCAGATTGTTCTCTGCTCAGGTCACACCCACTACAGGGGATGTTTCTGAGCTGAACCTGGCTTCAAAGCACACCCAATCTTTGTTCGTCTGTCTCGTTGTGTGTGGTCGGTTCCTGAATGTTAGTTTACATTTTTCAATATTGCTTTGTTCTTTACTCTGAGGATTGAAGATTTGTAATACTTTGTATTCTGATGAGGCAATAGCCCACGAATGTCCTCTAATTTCGGATTAGGGGTAGATCTTTATTCTGAGCTACTGAAGGGGCAACCTTTCAGAATTTTTCCTGTGATGTTGTTTGTGTATATGAAAAATTGTAATAAACTTTCAATTGAAAAAAAAAAAAAAGCACACCCAATGAGTGATGACAAAACGTCCATAGACTCCTAAGCAAAACCATGTGATCGACGGACGTCACATAGTATGCAGGAAATAGGAAGGAGGGGAGTAAAAGGCTTTCTGCCAGGTTTTGCAAAGCAGACCAGGTAAGTAATTTTTAATCAATTACAAAGTTCAACATAATTAAGTTGTGAGCTCAATAACAAATAAAAAGATACAAGAAAACCCCTTTAAGATCAGTGGCCTCTTCTGTCTGAGAACATCCAGCTTGAAGCCTTTGCAATGGCGAGGTACTGTTGATCAGATGTAAGCTGTCGCCTTGATTTCACGATATCAAAATGTCAACAGGATGATGAGGAGGACTTTTTAAATCCAAATTCATCCCCTAATTTTATTAGGTGATTAAGGGATCAAACACCTGTTGTAAATGTTACCATTAAGCTCATTGTTAGAGATCAGCAAGTTGTACAAAAAGTACTGAAACACTGTAGAGTTGGACATATGTATTCTAAAGTTAAGAGATGGTCTCATTTAGTTCATATAAAAAAATGTTCAAGAAATGTTATGTTCATTCTGAAATTGCAACCAAAAGCCATATGTCCTTAATTTTTGTGCAAAATCAAGCCTTCATTAGGAATTGGTAGTTGATTTCTCCTAAGAAAGCCAGACAGACTGACCACAATTGCAACAAACTCCTTTCTGCACCCTCACCTTGCTGGCACTTCTTTGCTATAAATCTTCATCTTTACTGAACAATGGAAAAAAGCAATAATGGACTGTATGTGTGTCAATATGCAGCCTCCCTTGACTGCCACGTCATGCATGGGGCTCCACCATCTACAGAACCCATATGGCAAGGGACTATAAAATATATAGTCTGAGCATGGGCAAAGGAACCATTGCTCATCCTCCTGTCATGCTGATGCCGCTACACTGTGCCAGTCATACTGTAGTAGTTTTGTTTGATATTGGGAAATGAAGAAATTAACGTACAGTAAATTTCAGTAACATTAACTTTACAAGCAACAAACTGCATTTTAAAGAACTTCTAAATGTTTTTCTTATTCTTGTCACGAACCGTAAGGGGGTGTTCACACGGCATATATGCGGGTCGTACTTCAGGGCATAATTGCGCTGCAATGCAAAGTATGCCTTGCAAATATGGTAAAATCATAGCACACGTCACTTCTTTCTGTCGCTTTTGCGCCTTGGAAAAATCAGGTTAATGGGGGCCGGGCCGCTGATAGAAGTACGCGGTGGCCAGCGTGTACTTCTAACGCGCCGCTATTAGCCGTGTGAACCTACTCCAAATGTAACAGTGGTAATCTTCGGAGCTACTGCAGGAAAGCTTTATTATTAGAAAGCACAATGGCAAATAAACAGAAATGGGATTGGGAATCACTTTTGATGAATAGAACAGTCAAAAGTCTGGTAACATCTGGCCAAAATCTATAATGTGTGCAAAACAGACATTTACTCTCCTAGGTAGATAACCGTTAATGTGGTAACTGTAAATCAATCTAATCAAGTAATCTGGTCTACTATGAAAGTAAAATCATTGCACATGCTGATAATCTAATTCTGACTAGGGATTACACAACTACGGGCGCTTTTTAGACACATTTCTGGTAGCTGCCGAGTTTGTTCTGAAATACATAGCAAATCTTTCCAGCAGAGAAGAAATTAATTTTATTAGCAAGTGAAGGGAGCAAAGACTAGAATTAGCATCACACTGCCCTAACAACAATATAACGGCAAAGTCAGTAAAAGATGCATTGTTAAAAGGACCCCCACTACTGCTGAGGAGAGCTTTAAAAGCAGGAGCTGGAAGCACAAATGACAGCAGTATTCAGAGACTGAACTATGGAATGTAAGTATTTTCCATGCTATGAAAGTAGAATTCTGCACTCATACCTGCTCAGTGCTGGGCTGATCTCTCTGTAATTAAATGGGCAAACAGTATAGTGAGTGTAACAAGTCTAATCAGTAATGATACATTCCTCAAATTTGTACTTATATCTAGAACTTCCAGTTACAGTACCACTTTTTGTGTTCAAGGGTCATTCTATCCCGCAAGTTTAGGTCTGAGGCCAGCTCTTAGCGTGCTACGAGCTGGCCGCTCACTTGCACAGCTCTTCCCATTCATTTCTATGGGAGTTTCGAATATAGCCGAGCCTACTTTGGAGCTCTCATTGATATGGAAGGCGAGAACTACGCAAGCACGGCTATTTTCCCACTCATAGTGAGATAGATACAAACCCAAACTTAGGAGGTGGGACAACTCCTTTAAACTCTTACAATTTCATTACCTTTCATTACTTGTGATCGATAATTTCTGAAAAAACGGTAAAGTACATTCCACTTTTAAATAAACATGTTAATATATTATTCAGTTTAACTACACCTAGAAATTTAGTAACATTTTAATGTTTTGTTCTCAACTGCTTTAGCAATACTATTTGCAAAGCTACCCAATTTTTTTACACTATTTGCATAGTTTGATTCTCTTTCGCATTTTCCAATAATGGACATAACATTTATCTCAGCAGCAAGGTTTCTGTCTTACTGTAGCACTCCTGCTGTGGAAATGAAGCATTACAAAGAGCCCATTGAAATATATGGCTGTCTTGTGTAATTAGATGATGCAGATCCTCCAAAGTAGAAGACGCCCTTTGTAACTACTCTTATATATGAGGCTCCAGAACATGACTATTAAGGGTGCTTTCACATGGAGCGTTTTTGGGTGCATTTTTTGTGCAGACAGTTACAGCATTATTTGCCGTGCCTTTCTGCACAAAAAAATACATCCAAAAACGAACCAAAAACACAGCTGCGTTTTGGATAAGTTTTTTTTGTGCAGAAAGGCACGGCAATTAATGCTGTACCTGTCTGCACAAAAAATGCACCAAAAATACTGCATATGAAAGCAGCCTAACTCAGAAACTCTCTAATACGATATATCTAAATGAGTTTTTTAAAGCAGACAAGTGTAGGCAATGAGTTACACATTTTAAGTTAATACCCCTTCGTTGCTGGAATGTGTAGTTTAAATAAGATGAGTGACTAAAGTACTCAGCAGTGGACATGATTTGAGGGAGGGCGTATCGACTAAACAAAATGCACGATAATCTGATCTGTGTTAATTGATGCAATTAGGTGTCATGTCATTAAAGGGAATGTGTCATCAAAAATTACTTCTTGTTTAACTCACATTTTTATGTTCAACACTTTTTTTTAGAATGTTTGGTTATATTTTTTTTACATTTTCCATATGACTTTCAATATGTTTTAATAATTTTTAAGTCCTGTAGTTTTCACTTTGGCCACTAGGCCTAATAATAGTCTGACACTTCCTGTACTGTACAGAACGATTCTCAGTTGTCTGCTCATTATCAGCACAAAGAGGGTCAAACTGAAAGGAGACACCAGTGTGAATAGATAACACAGGATCCACCGGTCACAATAGGAGATAGTCACAGTTCACCCTCTCACCTCCCGGCACACTGATTTCTTCCCATGTCATAGAGCATGACTAGAAAACTCTTCTATAGAAGTGAATGGGACTGAGTCAGTCTTAAGTCTCCTATGTGCATTAAGCTACTGTAAAGCATCTCTCTGCTGTTAAAGCAGTTCAAACAAGGCCTAGTGGCCAAAGTGAAAACTGCAAGACTTTTGAATTATTAAAAAATATTGAAAGTGAAAATTAAAAAAAGAAAAAAAAAATTCCTATTTTTTTTTTTTTTTTTTTTTTAAATCATAAAATTTGGACTTAAACAATGACTCATTTTTTTTATGACACATTCCCTTTACGTCATTGCTGGTGTCAGGTGAACAGTGCCCGGCAGGGGATCAAGACATTACCATGCAAGCACCAAGGAACTGGAAGGGTTAATGTATTTTTAAATTTATTTTTACGATAATTTGCTGTGGAATTTGCAAAAAGAAAATTTGCACACTTTTGTGTAAATTTGCCACCGTTGATTTCAGACAGCAAATTCATTTCGTGTGAACATACCCTAAGAGAGCTGTCTATAAGTGAGGTAAGAACCACACTAGCTTGAGAACTTATCCATCAATAGCTGAGTGTTATTATCTGAAAATTAGTTTGATATCAGTAAATTTAACTGTATATAGTCATGTATATATTGTCATGACAAATGGTTGACACATAAAACAGTGCATTTAGCAGGTGGTAAACGGTTTTTAGTGGTTACTGTTTACAACATATATCTAGTCTTACAATAATTAAACTGTCATTTTACACTTAGAAATTATATATTTAAAGGCAGATGTCTTGAAACAGGCAATATAATATGAGGGCATCTATAAGATACCTAAAAGGGGTTGTCCAGCAGAATGGGGCCAGTCTGGTTAAAAAAATAAAAAAATTATACTTACCTACCTTCTCTGGGGGTCCATGGCGATCTGCTCCTGTTTGCTTTTGGGTTCTCATCCCAACATGCAGGAGAGGGTCGCTCTCCACTGTAAATGAAAGGGGTGGGCCTCTTCTGTGTTTTGAACCCAGAAGTGAAGAAAAGCTGATCCTCAGGACGCACTAGATTGGCAGCGGTGTGGAACATGTAGGTAAATATAACTGTTTTATGTTTTTTTATCCAGCCTGGACCCATATCAGATTACATTTTTTCTGCTAGACAACTCCTTTAAAAAACAATTGTTAATGGGTGAATGTGCACCAAAAATGCCTTTGAAACCCTCCAATCAAGAGCCCAAATTGTCTAACTTCTCTGTTACTGACAGACCAGATAAGAAAGAGAAACATTTTATGGAAAGAATGAACAGCACTGTGTGATTGCAGATTGACCCGGTGCTTCAAAACAGTGTCAAATAACATGTGTACAATGAGTTAGGCTATGTTCACACGGCTTATACTGGGACGTATCTCGCGCCAAGTACGGGGAGAAATACGACCCAGTCATTACGGTAATCCACAGTTCTCATAGAGAACTATGGATTACGCCTCCCGGCGAGCGGGGAGAGAAGTGACATGTCAATTATTCACAGCGTATACGCGCAGTGAATAATGAATGTCTACGCCCCGCCCCAACGGCGTAATTGCGTGCGAAATACGTCCCCGCAATTACACCGTGTGAACATAGCCTAAAACTAAAATTTGTATTTAGATGAATTAGAAGACATGACACTACAGGCAGAAAACCATGCTTTCATATACATACTGTGACAATCTAATAGCCATGTACATCAACTACTATACCTGTTTGGATGAGACGATGGAAGCATAAACTGAAATTCTACTACACATGTGCCATCCAGGAGTTGATGGTGCTGCAAGCTGTTAAGTTCATAAGCAATATACCCCCTCCTCACATACACCTAAAATGATAGATTAATGTCAAAATGAAAAAAACACCTCATTTCAACTAGAACTATTAACAGTTTCAGTCAGACATTAGGGGTGGGAAGAAGAGACATATCAGGGACAAAGCTGTAATGAAAGCTATATCACATACAGCCCTAATATTGGGAAATCTTCAAATTAAACATTATAATTACATACCTTACAATGTCAAAAAAGACAATTTTTACCTCCAGTGCAGCCATGCGAACACCCTGGTTGACGTGGTAGAAAAAATTTGGCAGCACATCAAAGATTGAGGTCTCTGATATAATCAATTTCTGGAAACAAATACAAGAATGATCATACATTTTGCTGAATACCCTATTTTGACTCAATTATATTGTGTTTTCTACCCATTAAACACATTTTTTTTTACACATATTGTTAGAGGACCATTAGCACAATCATTTTTACACCTTTACTAGTCACCACTGTTAGGCTGCTACACCTTCACTAGTCACCACTGTTAGGCCGTGCACACGCTACTTCCCACGTTTAGTCACCAGTTTGCGCTACAAACCGCCTGTGAATAAGAGTATTTGGGCGGGCCAGCGTATAATTTGCATGTCCACTTTACTTCCCCCCTGGCTGTAACGCCGAGCGGAAGAGTAAACCATGTTCTTTATGACAGTGGAATAGTAATGCTCTGACGGATTGGAGCGTACTGAAACGCAAATCCGGCGCGCAGTACGGCGCCAATCCGCGGCAAAATAAGCCGTGTGAACGAGGCCTTAGGCTGCTACACGCCTGCTGTTGAGAGTACTTGCTGGCCAGCGCATAATTTTAACCGCAATCCCTCCCTGGTCCCATTTATTTTCACTTTCCCTGGCATGTAAGCGCCTGAAAGAAGTGACGTTACTTCTTTTTACAGGTGCAAAGTATGCGCCGGAGAATATCCCAGGAAATGATAGCAAAAAAATTTGTGTCCAATATTGAAAACAGCTAAAATATAACCTTTAATTAGATAACGTTAAAATACATCAACTTCTTTTACCAGAACAAACTATTACGAAACACAAGTCACAATATCCTGATAGCAGGATGAATGAATCAATGAGTGCTATGATTTTACCATATTTGCGGAGCGAACGTCGAGTGCATTGCAGTGCAATTACACGCCAAAGCACGCCCCACAAGTACGTTGTGTGAACACACCCAAAGATATCAATGTTATATATTTTTAGAAGAAATAAAAACAAAGTACATTAGGCTTAACTGACCTTCAGGTTTTCTGGGCAGAACTGATGCCCATACAAATCAATAGCAGAAAGGAAAATGGATTCCACCTGATTATGCCTCAGTTCATAGGAAGGAAGGTGAGAAGCAATCAGAACCTAGGGTATAAAACACAGTACATAACTTTAAGTATATTTACATTTTGTCATGTAACTGAACAATATCTGAACACAACTGAATCAAACCAGTAAAGCATGTCTGGTATCAAATGGCCACTACTTTCAAGTGATTTGCAACATTATTTCATAAGTTACCAATTCAGAATTTATGATGGAATAATTCTACTTTAATACTTGGTGGCAACATAATCTCCTTTTATGTTGACAACAAATCAGAATTAGTGCTGCACAACTTTTTTGTCCTATACCCATACTTAGTGGATATTACAATAAAAATATTACCAAACATTATTACACCTGCAGAAAACTCTACAAACCCAATATTTTCACAACTTATAAAAGTTTAAAGCTGGGTTCAAACTGCATTTTATGCAGTAAAAACGCATTCCTTTTTTTTTTTTTTTTTTTTTTAAGAAATGCAAGTGTTTTTGTTATTAAATTGAAGCAGTCACATTGAAAATGGTTAACTGATCTGTGGATCTCATGTTGTAGAGCAGAAAATGCTGAACAGATTGATATGTAGCTATGTAGGGAAAAATTCTGTAAAAGTTGTATTTTATGTGTTTAAAGCCCTGCTTATTCTCGGTTAAGGAATCCAGTGAACAGTCTTATCATTGACCGCTATCTATGTATGCAAAATCTGCTAATATGATTGACAGCTATCTGTGTATGCAAAATCATACAAGAAAGGCTGTCAAATCACTAATAAGACAGCCCACTGGACTCCTTAGCCTAAAATTAGCAGGGATTTAAATGAATAAAACACAGCTTCTACTGAATCCTTCCCACTAAGCTATATAAGAGGATGAAAGGAAGATCAGGTGTGGTACGCTCACCGCCCAATAACAGTGGGATGCATGGATACACGGTTCAACCTGGAGAACAACCGGTTATAAACTGCAAACAAAGCACGTAACAGACGATCGTCTGAACGATGAGAACCAGCACTCCTGCAGGTTAAAATCTCAGTTTATTTTATGCCTTTTCCCTTATAAAGTTAAATAAGCTGTTTTAGCTTTATAATGCACAAGGCATAAAATAAAATAAACTTGGATTTTAACCTCCAGGAGTGCTGGCTCTCATCGTTGAGACAATCGTCTGTTACGTGGCTTTGTATGCAAGAGACTGCTCGTCTCCTTCAGCGCTATAACATGCTCCCTACAGATCAGATAGCATGTTCAATATGATAGGTTTCTTTTACATTTAGAACGCTTGTGAAATTGGTTTTTTTTTTTTTTATTGCTGCATGAGCTTTTTACTCAAAAAACACAACATTTGAACCCTGCCCAAGGGAGTTTCCCAGACTTCTAAAATAAAAGACCAGTAATCCCTTCCAATTTCGTATTGTTATGTGCTGGCAGCTTGTCTTCAGTGGTCTCAATCTCAGGGACTACACTTAGTAACATATATGAGCTTCAAGTCTAAAACACATCTTACCTGCCGAGCCCTCAGTGCAACCTTTGAGTGCTCAGTCTTACTCAGCTGAGTCAGTTCGTTAAGAATCGTCATTAGTTCATCTGTAAGTGTTGGATCCCGACCACAAAGCTGATCCTGCAGGTCCAATAAAGAATATATTAGTGATCACTCTACTGAAAGTCATTTTGCTTGAATTGGATATTTTGTAAATAGAAAGTGTTGTTATTAGGCCAGGTTCGCACAGTGTATAGTGGCGCATACTGTGCTGTGCTGTTTTAGAAGTACGCTCTAGCCAGGGCGTACTTCTAAAGCGCTCGAGCCCGACTCCCGTTTACCCTCCCGTTCCCTGGCTCGTAAGCACCGGAAAGAAGTAACATGTCGCTTCTTTCTCTGGGTGCTCGGTAAACACCAGGGAGTACGCAAGAAAATGTCACCATATTTGCAGGGCGTACTTCGGGCGCATTGCACGAATATGCCATGTGAACACCGCCTTACAGTAAAAGTAGCACCTTTTAATAATGTTGACAACAGATATTTGACAGGACCAGTTAAATGTCTAATGTGTGAGCTGGTGTCACAACTCTTCACTGACAGCAGATATTAGGGAAAAAAGACTAATACTCTCTCCACAAATCTTCCTTAACTGGCATATCCTCATGCCCAAGACTGGTCACACGCATTAGATGAACATTGAACGTGCAGAGTTCAACAGAACCAGTCGAATGTCCAATGTGTATCGAGGTGTCTTAACAGCGAAAAAGCAGCAGCAAGCATGCTGAATTCCAACATAACCAACCCTCTGCTTTCACAGGAAATACGCTGCTTACAAAAGGTGTCTGGCAATGACTTCCTCCCCTCTCTCTTTTGAGGGCACAAGCACACTTGGTTAAGTGTGGTGTGGGCAGATGGAACAGCTGTTGGCCAAATAAGCATTCTAAAATGTATAGCCACCTTAGGACTACAAGAGGATAGAGATTTGCAAGATTTGCACAGCTAAACTACAGCTGTAGATACTACTAAACAGGGTTATCTAAGCTGTAAATTACATCCATGACCTCTGTGATATCTGCAGGGTTGCTCTGTGCAATCTAAAGTACTCAAATGCAATTTTACTAGAGATTTAAAGGCTTGTTAACATCTCAGTTGTTTAGGGTATATCGATAGAATATGTCATAAATGTCTTATCAGGTGCAGGTCCCAGAACAGAAAGCAAGTCGCCCTTGAACACTGCTCTTTATTCTTTTCTATTGGAGTTCATAATGCAGCCAAGTTGTGTTCAGCTGTACTCAGGATTCCCAACAAAATGGAGATTATTGGCCAACTCCCTGTTCTAAACAGATAATTTAAAGGGGGTTATCTCACTACAAAGATTAGCTGTAAACATGTAGGAATCGATAATGGAAGAGTTTTTCCAAATATATTGCTTGACTTTTTTTTGGCATTTTGAGGAGATAAGATGAGGAGATAAGATAGAAGTTATCAGCTCTGAGTGCACACAAGTATCTCTAGGTTACCCTCCTCTCCTTCTCTCTCTGCTCTGTCTTATCTGATAACAGGGATGATGACAGGTTGGGGCTGCTGTCAGCTTGAGAACAGTGTGTTATCTCAAACAAGTAATTAGTCTCCTTTTGTTTGTTTACTTTGAGCTCTGTACTTAAAGATAACATCTCCTGCTCTCATGTCCTGCTTTTTGGAAGAGCTACAAATGGAGCTGGTATACTAATCACTGTTATAGAAGAAGCCACAGCCTAACCAAGTAGAGACAGAATGTATGAATGGGACTCGCACATATCAGATATTATGTCATATACTATTGATATGCCATACACCGCCATTTAACTTTTTCACCACAAAACCTCACATAACAGAGTTCTCACAAAGTCCAGTACTCACAATTAGCATAGTAACAAGGATATTCTTCTTGGCCACCTGAGCATGTGAGAAGATGCATTCCAACACAGGAGTCATATCTGGTTTGTACTGTTCCCGCAAGTTTATAACACATTTGTCATAATGGGCTGGGGAAAAAAAAAAAACCCGTAACGAACCCTGTAATACTGTCTATTGATTATGTGCTTTATTTAAAAAAAAACAAAAAACAATAAATGGTATAACAACAAGATGACCATTAATACAAATTAAATTTAAGCATTGTGGGAGCTTAAGGAGATTTACATATAAAATCTCAAAGTCTTAGACCTAATGTTACAATTGTCATCTGGGGAGAATCCAGCAACTACATATACTATTATGTAGGGTGCCATCTAAAGAAAATAAAGAGAGAAATGCAGTACTCTCACCATGCTGGAACTGTGTTTCAACCTGTAGATATCTTCTTAGCAAATCAAGCACCACTGACTTCATATAGCCACGAATTCCACTACGGTATCTGTAAAAAAAGAAAAAGCTTTATACCATGGCTACAGTGCACTTACCAATTTAGTATGAAAGCTGAAAGTGGTTTAAAAAAAAAAAGAGATTGGGTATGGGCCAACCTAACAATATTTTTCAGAAGCTTTACAAATACGGCATGTGTTTTATACTGACTGATCATCATGTTTAATCCAAAATGACAGCTGCACATTAGACAAGAATTTACTCCTTTCACATCATTTTCTAAATAAAATATAAATTAAAATTCCATGAAAAATCCAGTTGTGGCACTCGCCATTCTTTTTGTAGCTTTATTCTAATAAAAATTCAGATTACATATAGGAAATCACACGTGCTGTGGCATACGGCGTTCACGTTCCTTAGACGCTTTCTCAAGGCATGATGGGCGATGGCAAAACCACGCTTTAAATTCTTCTAATAAAATTGGCAACATTCTTCTAGATGCATACAAAAATACAAATGCACAGCAAAATAAACATTATAAAAAAGGTGAAAGATCATTACCATCATTTCACCCCAAGGGTCCTACTACTTCCACTTGCACGATCCATCTGGATTCACATTGTAAAAGTCTTGTATGTCTATCCATACCATTCATTGGCAAGAGAATCCTTTAAATGCCTGCAAATGAAATATCCAATCTATTGCCATCTGTATCTCCCACATATGAGAGATAAAACGTGGTGCTCATTTATCTGTTTTTACTGAAAAAGTATGTTCTCTAATCCTTATAAAAAGTGGTCATATGGTCCTTCATACATAATAACCACAATCGCACCATAGAACATATACTACAAAATCTTAGCGACATGATAAAATCTTTAACTTTATACTGTATTTTACCCAGCTTAATTGATTCGTAGTCATAGGACTGTAAAAGCACATTTCACATTTATGATTTCCAATAGAGATAAGATTGTTCAACCAATTATCCAGTTTCTCAACAAATCTACTCCTCACCAATTCATTGCAAAAATGTTTACATCTCCTAAAAGAGACACTGGGAAGATATAATGCTGTGTCCTTCAAATTGACATCCATCTCTAATAGGTGCCAATGTTTCCTAATAGTACTTCTGATGCAATCTAACATGTTGCTGTATTGAAATGATAGAACGGTGAGGAGTAGATCTGTTGAGGAAGGGAATAATTGGTTAAAAAATTCCCACTGGGAATCATAAATGTGGAATGTGCTCTTTTTGCAATCGTATGACTACGAATCGACAAATTAAGCTGGGTAAAATACAATATAAAGTTAAAGATTTTATCATGTCGGTTACATTTCGTAGTATATGTTCTATGGTGCGATTGTGGTTATTATATTGGAAAGACCATATGATACCTTTAGAGAACATATTAATTCAGTAAAAACACAAAGGGGCACCACGTTTTATAGCTCAGAAGCAGGAGATACACAATGGTAATAGATTGGATATTTCATTTGCAGGCATTGAAAGGATTCTCTTGCCAATGAATGGTATTGATAGTAATACAAGACTTTTACAAAGCGGAAGCATTAGGACTTTTGGGGCTTAAATGATAGGAACCGGCTTTCACCTTTTATATAATGTGTATTTGTATTGTTTTATGCACCTGGAAGAATGTTGCCGATTAAATTGATTGACAAGCACATGAGGGAATTTAAAGAGTGGTTACGCTATCCCCCATCATGCCTTGCGAAGGCGTCTAAGGACGCGAAAGGGCCATATGCCACTGCACGTGTCGACTCCCGTATGTAATTTGAATTTTTATTGGAATAAAGCTACTGAAAGAATTGCAAGTGCCACAATTGGATTCTTCATGGAATTTGGATTGCATTCCAACTTTTTTTTTCGCTGAGCACCATCATTAATTGGATAAAGGATAGAATCTAGAGTGAAGCATGTTGTGATCCATATTGCAAAAGACCGATGGGTGCCGCTCCAACTCTGCATGTGATATGTAAATAAATATAACTGTGAAAACGTATATGTAATAAAAAAGTGGTACTCCATACACAAGCCTGGTTATGTATTTAGCAATGCTTCTTTTCATAATTTCAGACCTCACCTTATTAGGCTTACCTTTGAACAAGCTGCACAATACTTTGAGTGTTCATAAAAAACACCTCCCGGTCTGCTTTTCTCTGCAAAGTGGCTGCATAGCTATCCAGGATATTGGCAATCTACAAAGACCACAAAAATTACCCTATTAGACAGATCAAGGCACATAAACATCAACATTAACTTACTGTTAACACGAGAATTTCTGCAGAGTCTACATATGCGTTACTATTGATCTGGTTAGTAAACCAAAAAATGGTTCAATTAAGGTCTAGCAAGCATAACATTGTCCCCTGTATATGGTCTTCTGGGGGCATTATTACATAGCAATTTTTCTTCTTTATTGCTGACTTCACTTGTAGGCTGATATTCAGTGGGCTGCAAAAGCATTCATACCATTTGAACTGTTCCTGATTTCTAAACGTTACAACCACAAACTTAAATACGTTTTACTGATATTTTATGTCATAGATCAACACAAAGTGGCAAGTATTTGTGAAGTGTAAAGAAAATGATACGTGCTTTTCCAAATTTGTGCAAATTGAAAAACTGAAAAGTTAGCCGTGCATATGTATTCAGCCCATGAGTCAATACTTTGTATGACCACTTTTAGTTGCGATGACTGCTGCAGTCTATTGGGGTCTCTACCAGCTTTGCAAATCTAAAAATTTTGCCCATTTTTCTTTGCAAAATAGCACTCATTGGTTATCGAACGTTTGTGAACCGCAATCTTCAAGTCCTGCCACAGATTCTCAATGGGATTTAGATCCGGTCTTTGACTGGGCCATTTAAACACATGAATGTGCTTTGATGTGCAGCATTCCATTGTAGCTTTGGCTAAATGTTTAGGGTCATTGTCCTGCTTGAAGGTGAACCTACACCCCAATTTCAAGTTTTTTTGAGTCTCTAAGAGGTTTTCCTCCAGGATTGCTCTGTATTTAGCTCCATCCATCTTCCCATCAACTCTAAGCAGCTACAAAATCCCTGCTGAAGCAAAGCCTCCTCCCAGCATGATGTTGCGACCACCATGCTCCACGGTGGGGATGGTGTGTTCAGGTTGATGTGCAATCTTGGCTTTCCTCCACACATATGCATTAGCATTTAGATCAAAAAGTTCAATTTTGGTCTCATCTGACCAGAACCTCTTCTTCCACATGCTTGCCGTGTCCTCTACATTTCTTTTTTTGCCACTCCTCTAAGATTTGTGGTGTACACAATTACCGTAATAGTTGTTTTCTGGACAGATTCTCACATCTGAGCTGTGGATCTCTGCAGCTCCTACAGAGTGGCCTTGAGCCTCTTGGCTGCTTCTTTAATTACTGTTCTCCTTGTCTTGGCTGTCAGTTTAGGTAGACGGCCATGTCTTGGTAGGTTAGCAGTTGTGCCACACTCTTTCCATTTCCAGATGATGGATTGAACAGTGGTTTGCGAGATGTTCAGACCTTGGGCTATGTTTTCAAAACCTTACCCTGCAATACACTGAGCCACAACTTTATCCCTGAGCTGTCTGGTGTGTTCCTTGGTTTTCATGATTCTTTTTGTTCTGTAATATTCACCAGCAAACCCCAGAAGCCTTCACACAACAGCTGTAGTTATATGGAGAATAAATTACATACAGATGTACTTCATTTATTAATTAGGCGACTTCTAAAGGCAATTGGTCACATTGGATTTTATTTAGGGGTATCAGAGTACAGGGGCTGAATACATTCGCACACGTTTCATTTTTTTTAAAATTTGTTGTTATTCAGCAATCAGCTGCACCTGTCAGCTTTTTTCCCCCCAGGAGCATATAAAGCTAGATATGCCCGCTCCTGGGCCCAGTCTAGTACAGCTATTGAGCTGTGAACAAGGCCCAAAATGGTGGTGATTTTTTTAATTTGCAAAAATTTGGAAAAGCATGCATCATTTTCTTCACACTTCACAAATACTTGCTACTTTATGTTGCTCTATTACATAAAAGTTCAATAAAATACATTTAAATTTGAGGCTGTAATGTTTAAAAATGAGGAACAGTACAAGGTGTATGAATACTTTTGCAACCAACTGTATTAGCCCCCATTACAGCAAGAATACACTGACTGCAGAGCTGATCTTGGTCTGTTAAGAGCAAGCTGCCCCTACATTACATGTCCCCTGAGATCAATTGACCCATAGGGACGGAAGCAACAAGCCTGAAGGCTTCCTACTGATCTGTGTACACGGCGCTCATTGAGCACAGTTTACACAGTAATCACGAAGGCAGGGCGGTAATAAACAATCCCTGCCTCATCTCTGTTACTGACAGTAGGGCTCTCCAGAGTAATAACACCACCTTGTACTGTGGCTCAGCAGGTGATACAAATACAGGGCAGTCCATTCATACCTGTTGGCTAGGGAACTGGCACAAGACTGATGTGATATTGCTGGCATACTGGGCCATGACTTTACGTATAGCTTTCTCTACAGTTGGTGGAATTCTAGTGGATACACTGGTCATAATCTCCTGCAGCTCCAGAAGAGGAAGAGAAGGGTCCCGCAGTGTCTTCATCAGCTTAAGCACCCACTCTTTTATCTTAAATTAGATAAACAGTTTAGTTATTCACTGTATGTATACAATTATTCACTGTATATATACAGTGCAATGGATGATACCAGATTATATACAAACAAACTGCATTATATCTGGGAAAAACTAACTTTGGTAGTGAAGTAGGGCTCCGGCAAACAGTATCCGTTCATCACATTATTTAGATTCTCAAGCACATTGTGGAACACTTGGTGAAGTTTCTCTCCAATGATGGGCAGGGTCTGCTGAGGAAGAAGGCTTCCAGTGTACAGTTCTGCCTAAACAGCAAGCAAGATGACAAAATATGATTACACCATGAAAAAACTAAACAAAATCTACTTAGTCTTATTTGTATCACATCAACAAGAGGTTTGATGGTTTCAAAGTAACTAGACAATGCAACCATACACACAACTGAATATTTATCGTGATAGAGCACTCATTACGTACCTGACGGACTTTAGATGGATCATCCAAATCAATACGAGCCACGACGCAACCAGATTCTAGAACAACTCCATGACGCTTTACATAGTGAATGTGACCAGACTCATGTACTTGCAATGTCATGACCATCTTCATTACCTGCAAACAACCCCAAAAAATATTTAGCCATAAAAATAAATTACTGTACATGAACAGAGCACACCAAAAGTCTCCGTGCATGTTTTCAAGTATTTGGTTTGCTTTCTGCACTTATTATTTGGGCAAATTTCTTCATTTTTGTATTTTTTTATCCCC
>JAODAL010024204.1:0-61051 GCA_025379985.1 Phyllomedusa bahiana | reverse complement strand
TTTTCCCAAGTTTTTTCTCCTTGAAAGAGATCTCAGCTAAAGTGGAATCTATTTTGTCAAGATGATACGCACAATATGAAGCACTTAAGATGACCGCGGCCCTGGATGTAACATCCTGTTATAAGTTCCCTTTTCTGAAGAAAAGACTCAAGTTTCGTTTTACTGGAAATTAACTGAGTTTCGGCTGATGCAATCCCAGAGACTTTTTACTCAGAGGCAACGTGGACCAATGAAATCTACTCAGAAGCTGCCTAAATATGGACATACGTCTGTTCCTCTCGCCCCCACTGATCATATAAATATGTGTGTAACGCATTGTATTGTGGTAGAATTACTTGGAACATGAATGAGATTTGAACCAGAACTCTGTGTCTGACTCAGTTTCTATCGGCCGATTCGTGTTCCCCTGATCGTGATTTGGAGTACCGGGACAAACTGGTTGAGAGCATTGTCGGCAAACGACCCCCGACAGCGGAACCCATCTGTGTCCACCAGACGGAAAGGCAACATTTCCAAGGCCAAAAGCCTGGCAATGCCGACATTCTGGCTTTTGGCTTTGGGATGGTTTGGGTTAAAGTGTTTCTTCTGCTCCCAAACCTGGAAGACAGAAGGCTGGCTGCTAGACTGGCCTCTGTACGGCGTGCAGGTCGTCAAACTGGCGGAAGGAGAAGGGGTAGGATGGGTCTCTGGTGGTGCTGGTGGTACTCGGGCGACGGTGGAGGCTGAAGCAGAGGCTGATCCCTGATCATGACTCTGAGAGACATGGGCAGCTGAGGAACGCTTGGTGGTGGCGGAGGAGGCAGAGACAAAGGGTGTGACAGTGGTTGGAGGCCCGGCGTCGGTCTGGCCTTTTTTGGCCAAGTGTTCCCTCCATTTCAACTCATGCATTCGCTGCATGTGACTAGACATGTTGGTGGTGGTTAACCACCTAAGGTTCTTGCCTCTACTTATGCGTTTACGGCAAAGGCGACATATGACATCGCTGGGTGAATCAGAGGCTTGCTCAAAGAAGGCCCAGGCTTGAGAGGTCCTGGACCTTTTTGACGGCGATAAGCGAGGAGCGGGTTTGCGCTGACCGTGACTGGCGGAATCATATCAGCGGACTTCTGCGACCGCCCTCTTCCTTTTTGTGGCGGGATCCGTATTGACACTACCCCCTCGTCTTCCTCCTTGTCCACTGATGAAGCGCTCCCAAGCAAATTCTGCGCAAAAGACCAGGATGGATCCGCAATGTCGTCATCATCATCATCATCAACACAGGTGACTTGGTCGTCCTGACTTTCTGCATCCAGAAGCTGCGGCTACAAGCAAGGGGCACTGCAAGGCGTTGCCGACCGCCCGGGATTTTTTGCCGATTGACCGGCTTCCTTCACCTCCTCTGATGGCATCAGTAACTGGGCGTCAGAGCAGACTAAATCATCCTCTTGATCTTTTAACATGCCTTCTGACCCCAACCGCATTTTGTCATCAAAGAGGTCTTCAGACAATGGATTATCCACAGTGGTGGGTACACGATTTGACATTTGCGCTGCTTCATGTTGGACGATGCTGATGATACTGTGACGACATTTGTGGCCGTGACTGCGAGGACGAGGAGGTAAGACTGCTAGATGCAGGTTGCATTAATCACTGAAGGACAGATTGGCGACGATGTTCGTTACTTAGAGTTACAGGGCCCTGACCCAGCGATGACAGGCCTGACGGTCCTGCAACTGAGATCCGCTGGCATGCGTGTTGTCCGCCAGCACGGGGAAGGACACCTTTCTCGTACCTCTACCTCCATGTGCTACCCCCCTCTTTGCTCGCTTACCACCTGCATTTTCGCTCCATGTTCAGAAATATAAAAATTTGAGAAGGAAATGGAATAGTTTTGGAAAGTCTCTTATTTAAAAGACTGCAAATCACAGCTATTCTCCAAATCCCTCTAATCAAAACAAATTTCTGGATTCAAAATTTAACTGCAAGGTGTCTATCAACAAATCTGGACTGGGGAAAAGTCCAAAAAACACGTATTGTTATTTTTGGTATAATAAACGGTATTTTTTGCACCTTTCAATTCACCTATGGTGAATATAGAATTGCTGTTTTAAGATTTACGTAGATGCTGCGTCAATGAACAGTGCTGGGTGTGCAAAAGTCAAAAATCACATAAAACACGTTTATTTTGATATAATAAACGGTATTTTTTGCACCTTTCAATTGACCTGTGGTGAATATAGAATTGCTGTTTTAAGATTTACGTAGATGCTACGTCAATGAACAGTGCTGGGTGCCAAAAGTCAAAAAACACGTAACTGTTTATGTTTTGATATAATAAACGGTATTTTTTGCACCTTTCAATCACCTGTGGTGAATATAGAATTGCGTTTTAAGATTTACGTAGATGCTGCGTCCCAAAGAACAGTGCTGGGTGCGCAAAAGTCAAAAAACACGTAACTGCTATGTTTTGATCTAATAACCTGTATTTTTTGCACCTTTCAATTCACATGTGGTGAATATAGAATTGCTGTTTTAAGATTTACGTAGATGCTGCGTCAATGAACAGTGCTGGGTGCGCAAAAGTCAAAAAACACGTAACTGTTATGTTTTGATATACTAAATGGTATTTTTGCACCTTTCAATTCACCTGTGGTGAATATAGAAATTGCTGTTTTTAAGATTTACGTAGATGCTGCGTCAAAGAACAGTGCAGTGCGCAAAAGTAAAAAGAAACGTAAAATGTTTATTTTTGATATAATTTAAACGGTATTTTTTGCCCCTTTCAATTCACCTGTGGTGAATATAGAATTGCTGTTTTAAGATTTACGTAGATGCTGCGTCAATAACAGGCTGGGTGCGCAAAAGTCAAAAAACACGTAACTGTTATGTTTTGATATAATAAACTGTATTTTTTGCCCCTTTCAATTCACCGGTGGTGAATATAGAAATGCTGTTTTTAGATTTTACGTAGAGCTGCGTCAATGAACAGTGCTGGGTGCGCAAAAGTCAAAAAAAACACTTATTTGTTATGTTTTGATATAATAAACGGTATTTTTGCAACATTTCAATTTCACCTGTGGTGAATATAGAATTGCTGTTTTAAGATTTACGTAGATGCTGCGTCAATGAACAGTGCTGGGTGCGCAAAAGTCAAAAAACACGTAACTGTTATGTTTTGATATAATAAAGGGTATTTTTTGCACCTTCAATCACCTGTGGTGAATATAAATTTGCTGTTTTAATATTTACGTAGATGCTGCGTCAATGAACTTTGCTGGGTGCGCAAAAGTAAAAAAACACGTAACTGTTATGTTTGATATAATAAAGGTATTTTTTGCACCTTTCAATTCACCTGTGGTGAATAAGAATTGCTTTTTTAAAAGATTTACGTAGATGCTGCTCAATGAACAGTGCTGGGTGCGCAAAAGTCAAAAAACACGTAACTGTTATTTTTTTATTAATAAACGGTATTTTTTGCACCTTTCAATTCACCTGTGGTGAATATAGAATTGCTGTTTTAAGATTTATGTAGATGCTGCGCCCAATAAAACAGTGCTGGGTGCGCAAAAGTCAAAAAACAACTAAATGTTATTTTTTTATATAATAAACGGTATTTTATGCACCTTTCAATTCACCGTGGTGAATATAGAATTGCTGTTTTAAGATTTACTGGATGCGCGTCAATGAACAGTGCGGGGTGCGCAAAAGTCAAAAAAACAGTAACTGTTATGTTTTGATATAATAAACGGTATTTTTTGCACCTTTCAATTCACCTGTGGTGAATATAGAATTGCTGTTTTAAGATTTACGTAGATGCTGCGTCAATGAACAGTGCTGGGTGCGAAAAAGTCAAAAAACACGTAACTGTGATGTTTTTGTATTATACACAGTATTTTTTGAAACAAAAAACCTGTTCTGAATAAAAGATTGATGGTTTGTAATTTAAGTGCAAGGTGGATTTATCAACAGTCACAGAGTAATGGGAAAAATTGAACACCTATCTGAAATGTATACTGATAATAAAAGGGGGATTTTTGCAGCTAACAAAAGACTGCAGTTACTAAAAATGAGGGTTTATCCAATATAAGTTCAGGCTGCCCAATATACAGGAAATATTTCAATAGCAAACTGTTAGTAATAAAGATATTCCACTACCATGTCTACACTAAGTCTTGGTGAACCTTATCCAGTGTTCTTTATAGATAGAGCTTGTCTGTGTTCGCCTGCGGGCCCCCCTCCACCCCCTCCGCTCTCACCGCCGTGAATTTACAGCAGTAGATGCTGCTTTAAAATTCTCTAGCTAACTACATAAAATCTTCAAATCTCTAATCTAACTAAATTGGAAGGATCACAGCTAATAGTAGAGGTTTCTCTGTGCAGAAATAGACTAATTTCGCTGAGCTGTTTGGCCACAGGCAGAGCGCAGGTCCTATCCCTATGAGACGCTGAGAGACACTGAGGCTGAAACAGGAAACGCTGTTCTATGTAAAACGAGGTCATGTGATTTTTCCAGCCAATCGCAACCATACACATCCCAGTCATGACGTCGCACACACATCTCACCCTGCTCTATTCTGTAATCTCATTTGCTGGCCGCCAAAATTACAGGAAGCGCCGAAAAAGGCACGATCTTAATAGATGATGCACAGATTTTAACCTTAATTATCGCATGATCTGGAAATTTCGATCACCATAAAAACCTTGCCGATTTCAACTTTGTCGATAAAAATCGCTCAACACTACATATAAGTTTGTAGCTTCTCTATCACGTAATCGGTAAATAAGATTACCTCCTTGTTTGCCTAACTGGACCTTTTCTATAGCAAATGCCCTGAAAAATTTATTGCTGGATTGGTGAGAGTTGATAAAATGTCGTGCAACGTTAGAAATATTGTGATTGCCGGGATTTTCAATGTAATTGAGGTGTTCACACACTCGAATTTTAAATTTGCTTGTGGTGGAGCCAACATAATACAAGTGGCAATGTGTACATTCAATGATATAGACTACAGAGGCAGAGTTACAATTAAGATATCATTTAATGTTATAGCGCTGCCCCTGAGATTGAAAGGACTGAGTGACCTGAGAAAAAAAGCAAGTCTTACAAGGGTATGACCCATACTTGTAAAATCCCTGATGTTTGAGCCATTTGGTGGAGGGTTGGGGGGGGTCGTACAGAGTTAGGACCAATAAGACTGCCTATAGCGCGAGGACGTCTAGCTACCACTCTGCAGCCCTGTGCCAAAACATTTTTTAATAGATCATTTTCAAAAAGTGTAGGTAAGTACTAATAAAAAATATTTTTTATGGAGGAAAAATGTGTGTTGTTATCTACTACCAATGTGGGAATATTAGGCGACTGTTTGATACACTGTTGCGAATGTAAAAGATGTTTACGGCTTTTGCGATCAACAATGTGTTGAGCACGTTTAATAACCCACTGTGGGTAACCTACGTCTCGGCGTACTATCATCTATTTGCTGTGAACATTTGCGTGTCACTGACCCTGTTGTTCCTTTCATTTATGGTTTACCAAAGGTACACAAGTCTATCACCTGCCCTCCCATGAGACCTATCGTATCGGGCATAGGTTCCATGTTTGAACCACTATGTGAATGGCTTGATTGTCTTCTTCAGCCGTTGGTGCGCCGTGTCCCTGGCTATCTGCAGGACACCAGAGATGTCCTGCAGACTATGGACAACATTATTTGGAATTCACACTTCTCGTGGATTTGTTGTGACGTGGAATCCCTGTATACCTCCATACCACTGGACGTCGCACTCATGGCTCTTGAATTTCATTTTGCTCAATACAGTGATTTTTCGGTTGACTTGCAGCAATTGTTACTTTTGACAGTTCGGTTTCTTATGACCGACATTTTTTTTTTTCTTTGACAAACATTTTTATTTACAGTTACGTGGGGTTTCCATGGGAGCCAAATTTTCACCTCTGTTGCCTAATTTAGTTCATGTCTTGGTTTGAGCACATATATATTTTTTCTGAACACCATCCTTTTTTCTCGACGTCAGTGGATGGGAGGTATATAGATGATATTTGTTTCTATGGGAAGAGTTCACATGACAGATGTCTGTTATTGCAGATTCTTAAATAACAACCCTCTTAACCTGGAAATTCACCATCACTTTTGATTCCACACAAGTTTCCTTCTTCGATGTACCATTAACAGGTACCCCCGACCATTATCATTCAAACTAACTCCGCAAGCCAGTTAGCGGTACACTACCTACACTACCGTTAGTTTTCATCCTAAACCACACGTGTTTCCATCCGTGTCGGGAAGTTAACCCGTGCCAGGACGCAACTGTTAGTCACTAACAAAACTTTAATCAATGAATCTCAAACATTCAGAAATGCCTTTCTGCCAGGGGTTTTTCCCCACATGGGTTTTTTAAAGTCGCAACACATTTTTGACGAAAAAACCCATAAACACTTTTAATTTCGCAAGTGTATAAACAGTGCCTAATTTTTCCCACTTGGGTAGTAGAAAACAACACACATTTTCCCCCTCCTAAAAAATTTTTTTTTTTAGTATTACCCACCTTTTGAAAAAAATCTATTAAAAAATGTTTTTGGGACAGGGCTTTCAGAGTGGTAGTTTAAGTCCCCGCGCTATAGGCGTTTATTGGTCCTAACTCTGTACACCCCCCCCAACCCTCCCCCAAGGCTCAAAAAAGGGATTTTACAAGTGGGGGTCTACTCTTGAAGACTTGCTTTTTTCTCAGGGCACTCAGTCCTTTCAATCTCAGGGCAGTTTCTATAACATTTTAAAAATATCTTAATGGGAATCTGCCTCTGTAATTTCATCATTGAATGACACATTCCATTGTTTATGTTGGCTCCAACCACTAAGCAAAAATTTAAAATTCGATGTTTTGAAACACCTCAATACATTGAAAAAACCCGGGGAATCACAAAATTTTCTAACGCGCACGACATTTTTACAATTCTCACCAATCCAGCAATACATTTTCAAGGCATTTGCTATAGAAAAGGTCCAGTTAGGCAAACGAGGAGGTAATCTTATTTACCGATTACGTGATAGAGAAGCCTTTTGGATCGTTACTTTAAACACCATATGGCCTCATGGCCTCAACATATGAAATGAAATTCTTTATCATTTTTAAATGTATATATTTGAAGGCTTTGTTATAGGCCTGGCTGTTTCAGTATTTCATTATAGTTTTTTTTTTTTTTTTTTTTTTCAATTTTATGTCGTGCAAATTTATCATACTTGCTCTCTTTTGTTTTATGTTTTTATTTTTTCTGTCTCATACGACTTATATTTGTGTGGGCTCACTTCTCTGTATTTGAGATTTGTATTTTCATTTTATTTAGTTGTTTTTATCTCAGGTTCTTGTCCCTTTGCAGTCAGATTTTATGAGGCAGCCCTGTTGTACATGTCAACTTTGTATCGCGCCGACTGCCCTATGCTGTCTTTGTCCTAGCCATGTCCGCTTCGGTCCCAATTCTGTCAGTGCAGGCGCGCAGGTTCTGCAGCGCCCGTCAGTGCCATGCGCCGATGCCTGCCCTGACTGGGGTTGTGGGTAGGTTTCCCCGGCTCCGCCGCTTCGGCCCCGACTCCTTCTGCCACGCGCATCGCTGTCTGGATTGCCGATATTGCGCAGCGCGCCGGCGTTCTTACACATGGTACGGATATGTTCAGTGCAGGACATGTACCGGCGCCCAGGCATTTTTGTCATCTTCCTACAAGCGCCTCTTCTCTGCCACAGGTGAGTTATATCAGCTGTTCAGCACCATGTATATTTAAACACTTCCCGTTTCCTGTGTAAAACATGCTATGATTAAGGGGCAGTCGCCCTGAAACGCTTAAGCTTCATTCATCTCCCCTGTGCATGTTTGCCGTTTTATTTTAATATTACTAAATAAATATTGGATTTTTTATTGGCCTTTGGACTGCTGGACCATACGTTTGTGCTGACTTATGCTGTTGTTTTTTAGAGACCAGTTCAGATATGCGTGGCTTCACCTTGGCAAGTGCTACTCTCATGTCATGTTCACAGCAAAGTCTGTTCCTTTTCTTTGTTTTTATGTCCAGCATCCTCGAAAAGGATTGTTTGCAGAGATATGTTGTAACAAATGGTATAAAAAATTCCAGGGCTTTCTTAGCAATAATTTGTATCTTTTTCCAACTGTCGACACCAAAACATTGAGAGTGTTGTTGTTCTGAAGAGTTGCTGTTGAACCTGGCTCTGCTGAATTTCAATAATTTCGCCGAGGTATTCATAATTGACATCTGCTGTCTCAACAGCAAACGTGAACGGCTGTCTCACCCATGCTGGATATGACTCTCTTTTAGGGAAATATCCGTCGAGACTTTGCAAGCTCATCTAAGTGCGTGGCAATTGTTTTCTTCAGTTCCATGGACACAGAAATGTCTCCGATTCCAGACACATCTTCGATCTTACTTACACAGTCGTCCAGAAGGGGAAAGTTTGTGAAGTTATTGTTCTCTGTTCATCGTTTCCATAACGGTAGATTTTTTTGAAAAGCCTTCAGGTTTTCCTTTGCTTCCATGTTGTTGACTCCACCACCCTGCATCTGCTGATTGAGATGATTTAGAGCTGCGAATATATCAGCCATGTACGCTAAAATGAGAATGAACTCAGGATTTTTGAAGCAATCTGCATGACAATGTTGGTGCTCTTGCAAAAACAGGGTTAATTCCACATGCATGGCAAAAACACGATTGAGCATCTGTCCCCGGGATAACCACCGAACATTACAATGGTACAGGAGTACCTCGAATTCAGAGCCCATTTCTTTACTCAGCTTCACTGAAGATGCGGTGCCTCAGAGCACAAATTTTTCACATAGTTCACACCTTCCAACTACAGTTTTTAAAAACTTCTGCCATTTTTGGAGGCAAGGCTTTTGTTGCCCCAAAGCATGCCTGTGCAGAATACAATGCTTAACAATGAGTGTGGTGCATCGGGTTTTTACTAGCGCACCAAAACCAGACTTTCCTCCCAGCATGACTGGGGCTCCGTCCTTTCAAACTGCAGAAACCATATCCCATGAAAGATTGTTGTCTCTGAGAAAGTCATCCACAAGCTTCTTCCCCATCGGCTGCCTTAGTTTTTTTTGTAAGAGGCTTACAAAATAAAAACTCTTCTTTTATCATTGTCTTTCACATAGCGCACGAAAACAGCAAGTGGCTTAGATTTTGAAACGTCTTGGTCTCGTCGAGTTGAAAAGGCTGAATTTTGCCGGGCTTGAAATTAGATCTGGGGACTACTTGAGCCAAGGTGTCTGTACTCATGCACTCTATTCTGTCACTGATGGTGTTTTTTCAAAGGGAATTTGGGATAATTTACCTTTCGCCGGCTTTCCCAGTATCAGATTTGCCATCTTTAATGCTGCTGGTTTTATGAGTGTTTCACCGATGGTGTGCAGCTTGTCCTGCGTTGCAATCAGGTAATCCACTTCGTACAATGCGGTGTGGAGCGGGTTGGTCTCGGGTACAAGACCAAGAGCAGGCAGGAGTGGCCCTTTCGTCAAAACGGCTCTTTTCACCTTGTTTTCAGCAAGCTTTGGGGTTCTTGTATTCCCTCTCCATAAGTGTTCCTTCATTTTTTGCCAGTGCAACTAAGTTGCTCAACTTCATTGCAAATCATCAATAGGACGCTGACTCCCATCAGGGTTCTGTGATACGTGTAATCCAGTTTACATATTCGCCGCCCATTTTTCTTTTTTTGCTCGACATAGTTAGTATGGATTAAAATTTTTAAAAAGAAACCACACAACTACGACTACGACGTCACACGGTGATACTGAGCACACTAAATTCCCTGCAGCACTGATTGGCCAATTAAGAACATGATCATCTTCAGCAAGTGATGGCCAAGCGGGTTGTCATCAAAAATTTACATAATGATGGGGTGTGTTTTAAAACCTCCGGGCGGAGGCTCCGCCGAACCCCTGAGACCGACTCACCGAACCCCTAGGGTTCCATAGAACCCCAGTTAAGAACCACTGGTCTAAAGTCTTCTCTGATGAAAAGCTTTCGCTCCATTCTCTTTTTCTCTCCAAATAAGTGAGGATATATATAAACAAATCTGTTGATATTACAAAAATGAAAAATCTTCTGTTGTTCTGCAGAAATGCTGTAAGGACCTCAAAGTGTCAAAAACCTTCTCCAGGGAAGTCAGTTAGGGAGGCAATTAGAGTAGCATTTATGCCCCTAATAATACATCTCCATTCAACTCATGTGGTTTCTTCTAACAAAAAAAAAAAGTCTGATTCTGTTGAATCATATTTGTAGCACAGCTACTTGGAACTTACACTTTACCTTCATCAACCTCTGTACATTAAATTTTCAGTTTTCCGAAGGAAAAAAACAGCCAGTAATAAGGCTGGTTCTAAACTCTGGAACTCAAGATGGATTGGAGAAATAACAAATTCTTGATTAACCCCTTAACGACCTTGGGCGTATGAGTACGTCCCAGGGCCACTAAGGGGCTTTGCAGGGGGATCGCTCCGCGACCCCCCCGCACAGCCGCCAGGTGTTAGCGGCAAATCGCCGCTAACACCCGGAAGTAACAGCGCCAGTGGGTGGCGCTGTTTAACCCATCAGACACCACGGCAAAGATGGCCGCGGCGTCTGAATTAACGCCGATTGGTGCCGCGCACCGATTGTTACGGTCATCGGCATGGTGGTGGGGAGCCCTGTGAAGCTCCCGTCACTTACTCTGGCCGGTTTGCCCCACTTCCGTCCGCAGAAAGGAGGTGGGGAAACCGCCATCTTTGTACACCCTAATGCATTGCCTATGCAATGCATTAGGTTGTATTAACAATCGCGCCACCTAGTGGTCAAGTACCATAGGTGGCCTCACTGTTACAGTAAAAAAAAAAATAAAAATAAACTTTTAAAGTACAAAAAAAAAGTATTAAAAGTTCAAATCACTCCCCTTTCCCGATTTTACAAATATAATCATTCAAATAATAAAAAAGTTACACATATTTGGTATTGCCGCGTCCAAAAAAGTCCGATCTATAAAAATATAACATCATTTATCCCATACACTGAACACCGTAGAAGAAAAAAAAATTCCAAACACCAAAATTGTGTTTTTTGGTCATTTTACGTCACTCAAAAAAAGGAATAAAAATGACCAAAAAAGTTGCATGCATTCCAAACTGCTAGCGATAAAAAGTACACTTCAGCCCGCAATAAATGCCCCCTCACTGATGTCCGTAGGTGTTAGTACAAAAAAGTTATTGGTCGCACAAAATGGCGCCGTAGCGCAAATTTCAAAAATAGAAAATGTTTGGAATTTTTTACGGTACCAAAACATAACCGAAACCCTACATGTTTGGTATTGCCGGATGCGTAGCAACCTGTAGAATACAGATAACACATTATATTTACCGAAGATTGAATGGCGTAAAAGCAAAACCCCCGCAAACATGGCGAAAATAAAAAATTTTTCACAATTTGTACCACTTGGAATTTTTTTTGCAGTTTCCCAGTATATTCTATAGTATAGTGAATAACACCATTAGAAAAATAAAAGCCCTCATGTGTCTATGTAGGTGGAAAAATAAAAAAGTTATGGCTTTCAGAAGGCGAGGAGGGAAAAACGAAAGTGTCACAAAAAAAAAAAAACGCCTGGTCCTTAAGGGGTTAAAGAAATATTCCGATATAGAAAACATGATTCCTATTGAAAGTATACCATGCAATGTAAAGTTTCTCAGAATATATAGTAGTAATTCGATCTTTTCAGTAGTTTCCAACATAATTACTTACTAATTATTTTCCAACACAGTAATCTTTATAGTTCTTGGCTTATGATTGTGACCTGTAGATCAGTTTCAACTTCCTGGTTAGGCAAGCTCAATTCCAGCACTAGGGACGACATGTATGAAACTTGGCACCTCAACACAATTTTTTGCTTTTTTTTCGGTGTATAATGCGCCTGAATATATGAAAGTGGTGAATGTGCGGTCATAAATGGTGCCTAAGGTTCAAGACGCCTAGCGTATGTGTTTGGCCCATCGCAGTACTTTAGCGCATTAGTAATGTGCCAAACATGTGTGTAAATGAATGCCAGAATTCGATAATGTCTGCTAAAACAACAGGATTTATAGTAGATGCTGTAATTGGTTAATTAATTTATATTATTTAATATTAATTTTAGATTATATTAATTTTAAATACATTTTATAGGAAATAAATTGATATTTTTGTCATATTATATAACTTTATATTTATTTTATATTATATAGTTTATTATTACATTTATGTAATTTCATTTTATATAGTTTGATAATTGTTATAAATTACGTTTTATGATTTTACTGCTATAACTGAGAAATAATGGACATTTTTTCACTAATAGCAAATCTAGTTCCACTTCTCAGACTCAGGCAGACCACATTTAAATTGGTATGGCTGTTCAAAAGTTATGTGCCTCGTTTTGCCACCCCACATTCAGAAATGTGTCTAATATTATGAATGTGTGTGCCCTCCCCCTCCCAGAACGCACACACATGTTTGGCGCATTACAAAGTGCCAGATCTGGTGCACAGTGTGCCAAGTATGCCCGACACGCACACTTTTGGCACATTTAATGGCAGAAAAGTGAAACTTACCTGTTCATGTCACTCTAGGAGTTACAGAAGGGTGACCTTTTTGTCTATGGATTATCAGAGGATGGGAGAAGGAGAAAATGCTGGAGATTGCTCTTTAGCAGCCAGGGAATGAGAACTTTGGTAAGTTTAGTCTTCCATTCACATAGACTGCTGCTGAAGCCAAGCCCACTCTTACTTAACCAAGTGAGCACATGGGGAGCAAAATTGTAGACAAAAACACAAGTATGCATGTTTAGTATGTATGATCAAGTTCTTCTTTTGTGTCAATATGCCCGTGCCAAAATGTATCCCATTTAAATAAAAAATATTAATAATTTGTATCCTTTCCACCTGTAAGATCTCAAATAACTTTACATTTTTATCACTACCAAACACATAGGTTATCTTATCATGGCCTTTTAAAACCCACATTTTACAATCATAAATTTTCTAGAAAATCCATTAAAGGGGTTGTATCATTTCATTAAATGGTCTTCAGAATAAGGGGACAGTGAAAACAAGTAACTGTGCAATTAGATGTCATTAGCAAAGCTGTCTTGTTATCACAGGATCCCTTATCTTCTGTTTCTGCTTACACTGATATCCAGTGCCGGTCGGATCCCTCCTCCTTGCATTTCACCAGCTGAGAGCTCATTTACACTCTGTCAAGCCCCCGGTCGGCTGTATTCACGGAGCTTGCATTCCTGCCTTTCACTCAAAGTAAGGGATCGGCGCATTTTTACTCTGCACAGCCAGAAGAAACAGAATAACACTGCAGGGCTTCTATACTTGTTAAACAGCACAATTATGTGTCGATTCTTGCCTCTCCTGCATAGAAGGGAGATCTGTGCTGTTCATAGAAAGCTGGATTCAACTGTAACAAATCTCCAGCTGTGAAAGGAGTAGAAATCAATGCTCAGTCTAGATTGAATGCAGCCTGTGGTATGTATACAGCTCTTACAAAATAAGACTGATAGGGAGAGACACAGTGACATGTGAAATAGTCTCCAAAAAAATGGGAATCTCGCAAGAGAACAAAGAGTGACTTTTGATCACTATATTTACTATTTTGCCATAGGCAAACTTAAACTCTATCAGTTCTCTATCTATAAAACACTAAAACGTAACTTTTATTATGTATAACTCTTAACCTCTATACACACTATATAAAAACCTGATTTCTAACCTCACCATTTAACCCTTTCTGCTTCTAAAGGAATTAATAGTTCCTTTTCTATTATCAAGTCTGGTGGAGCACCACCCATTAACAGGAAAACCTTATATATACAGCAATTTACTAACTCCAGTAAGGGATCCCAAGCCTCATACTTGGGCAGTCGTCCCTAATCTAATGGACACAAAACAAATAAGGCCCCCTTGTGACACCCTCTGCAGCGGGTGACACTTGTAGACAGAGGTGAGAAATCACAATTTAAAACGTTATGCCTGACCTCCCCAACATATTTCACCAGCTAGTCTGGCCTCTTCAGGTCCGCCCACCAATGCATTTCAGATGAACCTCTTCATTAGTCATCATGGCATATGACAGCTGATCATAGTTTTTTGGCACTTCACTGTTACTGGACCCGGGTTTTTCTGATCACCGGTTTCGGACGGGGTTTCCTTCTGTCAACATCCGATGATACAGATGACGTTCACTCCACTTTAACACTTCTCCTATAACTGCGATGAGACAGCTGATAACTCCCTCTGATTTCCACAGATTTCAGTTCCTGGTGTAGACACCCACAGCTGTACTTCTGATTAACCACTCACAAAAAATATATATTCCCAGTAAAAATATACAATCTTTATTAATATGCATTAAAATATTACTCACAATCTCTAAAATACAATAGTATCAGTAATCAATAGGGAATCAATATAGCAGACATACAAACTAATTCCCTAAATAGGAAGGCTCACAATAAACCACATATAGATTCACTAGAAAGGATTCTATAACAGTGATCCACCAATACAATATTTCGAAAATACCCAGAGACTAATGGTCATTAAATAGATACCATATAACATTATAAATGATACACTCACGGTTCTGAAGATTCTGTCGGTAGAAGCTGATATGACCGCTGCAGATCTTGAACCTTTAAGAAAGAAGTCCTCATAAGACACTTTATACACCTATAATAAACTAACTAGGAGGCGCACCCGCCCCAAAAAGGGTGACCCCACCTATTGGTGGCTCTCCCTACACTAAATTAATATATCCTATATGATGCTGATATAAAAAAAAGTCCTGAAGCGTTTCTCCAAATGGATCATCAGGGCAATGATGTCTACAGATAGGTGTTGATAATGGTAGTACTGATACAAGTGATGCCATGATGCTACATAGAGGAAAACATTTTTGCCCTCTGTATACTCCTAACTCCTCCCTAATTTTCAAAATAAGCCAATCCAGATACATGTCTAAAACTCCTAAACCAGCACAGCTGAAATAAAAGGTTTAGCCAGTCAGCGCCTGCGCACTTATGATCACAAAATGCCGCTACATTAGATAAAGAAAGTTGGCACCTGCGCTGTTCAACTGACGAGGCGCTGCTCTGTATGACACAGCACCTCATATCCAGGATGTTGTATACCTTCTGCATCTCATGTGCAGATGTTATACATTCCACAATGCGCTCCAAAAAAGACTTCCGGGACTTCTGATTAGCAAGAAAGTTCCTGAGAGAGTAGCGGTGTGTTTCTCTTGCAGCTTTGTTGATCTTCTCTCTCTGACACTCTGACTCACTCTCTCACAGACCAAGCAGCTAACAGACTGGCAGATTTATTTAACTTTGTCTCTGTAGCTATGCTTGCAGCCCCTCCCCTGTCATCAGTCATACATCAGATGATGGCTCACAGTAGGAAAGACAGTGGGGCCAGTCTACCAGCCCACAGCTGCGATTAGCAGCCACCACCCACCTCCTATGCAGCAGACTTACTTATTAAGCTTGCTACCCGGGATCTTACCGACAATAGGATGTACCAGTATGTCCATTGTGGGTAGGAGGTTATTGGTATCTAATCTCAAAAGGGCCACTTTACAGGACAGACAGGGTGGGCAGCCACTCGGGGTGTCGCTCACCCTAAGAGGTGGGCTCAGCTTAGTGTTCCTTTTGATGCTGTACAGTTAGGGTCACATGTATGAAAACTGTATAGGTCTAATATTCACTTTGATGCCCATAGCAACCAATTAAAGCGCCCCTTTCATTTTGTACAGAGCACTATATGAAATGATAGGGGCACTAGACCTAGACAGTTTTCATACATGTGGCCCTTAGTGTGCAGCTGCTGACTCTGCACAACTGTTTTAAAATGGTTGTGCAGAGTTAGATGCTGGCCGTCCAGATTTCAAGTAAAATTGTCATGCAGAGTTAGACGATGCTCACTAACTGTACAGCTGCTTTGCCAGGGGATGGTTTATTAAAGTCATGGCCTTGTCAATCGTTGTATATACAATGCTCAATGAGCACTGCTTATAAAAGTCAACATCACAGGTGGTGTCATGCAGTGATGTCATCATGCCTCCTGTTCCGCTGGGTCTTCTAGAATTCAAGTCTAGTCTCCTGGCCTTGGAGATTCGGGAGTAGCATCCCATCGTGGGTAGATTGAGGATGTCACTCCGCCCATGCCAGGCACAAGCTCTTGGGGAGATTATCTTTTTTATTTTATTTTTTCAATCAGCCTCTGTACCTCCTGTTAGGAAACCGTCCTCGTTCGAGGGTTGATTGCAGGGCCCACTTGGTGCAGGGCCTGCATGGGGGTGAATGCAGCCCACTGGTCCTGTCTGGATGCTCCTGATGTGCCTGCAGCAAATACCCCTTTCCAATAGAGACAACACAGGGCTACTGTTGAACCTCACTTTTAACTACACTGGGACATCTCCCCTCACGCACCTGTCACGCCCTCTCACACCCCTGGAGGGTCTACATCCTCCTCCCTCCAGGGCACTGCTGTTTATAGCTTCTAACAGTGAATGGACTATATCTCATGCCAGGAATGGTGCCAAGCTGTTCCTCTGGTACCATCATAACCAGATGGGCCTAAGCTATGCTGAGATACCAAACTTGGGATCTCTGCTTTGTCCTGGTACCAGTTTCCCGTTTCTCTTTATTCATGGGTCAAACAAATGAGAGAGTGAGAGCTAAGGCTACTTGAGGAAGGCTCAATGTAGCTGAAACGTTGCACATTTTTTTGTGGAGTATGTAACCAACTTTTTTTTTCTGGAATAAATATTTTTGAAGGTAAAAATTGGGTGTGCTGTTGCCTATCTTTGTTTCTGCTTTGGATATTGGTAATAGTGTGCAGGCTTGGAATGGCCAACAGGGAAATAGTGGAAACCTTCGGTGGGCCCCTGAGCAAGGTAGACCTGAAGATGTTTTTTAACTGCATATGCATCCTCAGGAGAGATGGAAAAGCTGAGACAGAGAGGCAAAAAGCAAGAGACAGAGTATAGGAGGCATGTAGAGTCATTTATAGAAGCTGTAAGGTGGGCCCCTAAAATAAACTCCATTGGTGGGCCCAGAAACAGCTCAACTGGCACCCTAGTCTGACACTGATAGTGTGGGTCTTGGACTAGTCTACATATCATCCCTTCCCTGGGTATGAGATATTAACAAATTATTCTTTATAATTTTTTGAAGACCATTAAGTGCTATTTCTATTGTTGCATTTTTTGACTTTTAGCTATGTGTATGTGGTACTTTCATCCTTACAAATTTGAAATTGGGGTGTGCATGTGACGTACGGTTATGAATTAAAGTGGGCAGAACGCTATGTTGCCTAGGTGTCTATGGAATGTCATTGTTTCATAATGAATAGACTGATCCCCTGCCATGGATAATGACCAGGACTCCCTTTAGTCTTCCTGAAGTGTGAAATTGCACACACACTGGTCTTTGAAGCTAAGAGGCCCGTTCCTCAGTGACATTTGATGTGCAGTGGGGGATAAATCCTAAATTCTAGTTCATTTGATGTAATTTAGGGTGAATTTGGATAAAATTCAAGAACTGGGGGGCTTAATTTTGTCATAATCCCCACAGCTCCCTATCTACCTTCAGAGAGCCAATGCCTACCAACATTGGGCCTATATCTATCAACAGAGAGCATGTACCTAAATACATTCGGCCTATATATGCAGGTACAGGGGTTCCATATCTGCCTTCAAGAGACCTATACCTACCTACTTGGGTCTATATCCACATACAGGGGGCATATACCTACCTATAAGGGGCCTATGTTTAGCTATGTCCTATATAGAGGGGGCTAATATACATACCTAACTACGACCAGGCAACCTATATGCCGTCATACATACAGGGGGCTCATTGTAACGAATGCAGGTAGTGGATCCGCTGGACCACCGCAAGCGATGGTGTAAGCCGTACCAGGGGACGGAATCTAAGTAGAACCCGGTTTTCACCAGAGCCCGCCGCAAAGCGGGATGGACTTGCTGCGGCGGAGAACTACCAGGTCGTCCCACTGGCATGACTTGCTTGCAGTGGCAGCCAAGGCAGTGCGTGGTACAAAAATCGTGAGACGTAGGCGAAGTCGGGACAGGCAAGAGGTCAGGGCAGGCGGCAATGGTTCGTGGTCAAGACACAGAGCGAAGACGGTTCGGTACACGGTAGACAGGAACAAGGCAGAAGAAGCTTTCTCTGAAGGAAGTAACGCACTAAATATCCGGCAAAGGTGACCCGGAAGGAAGGGGGTTAAATAGGGTCACCTGCAGCCTTAACCAATAATGGGCGTACTGCCCCTTTAAATCCTGAAGAGCCGGCGCGCGCGCGCCTAAGGCGCGGGCATGCGCACTCCGGCCGGCCAGGAGAACGGGAGGACGCGGGAGCGCGGAGAGGTAAGCGGGCAGCCGGGACCCGACCCGCGGGACCGGCAGGGGCCGCCGGACCCCGGTGGGTGGCCGCACGAGTGGTCCCGCAGCCCGGGCGAGGGACCACTCGTGTCAGTCCCCCCCCCCCCCCCCAGGCCTCCTCCTCTTTCTGGTTCGGAGGAACCGCAATATGAGACCGCGGTCCAGGATGTTTCCCTCAGGTTCCCATGATCTCTCCTCCGGACCGAACCCCTCCCAATCAACCAAGAATTGCCGTTTACCCCTAACCGACCTCATAGCCAAGATCTCTTTGACCGCAAATATGTTGGAGGCTACAGACTCAGGAGAGGGAGGGACAACTTTTCTGGAGAAGCGGTTCAACACGACAGGCTTCAGGAGAGATACGTGAAAAGAATTGGGGATCCGCATGGTGGGTGGGAGTCGGAGCTTATATGATACTGGATTAATACGGCTCAGGATTTCAAAGGGCCCCAGGAAGCGTGGACCCAGCTTGTAGCTGGGGATTTTCAACCTGACATATTTGGCGGACAGCCAGACTTTGTCTCCGGGAGTAAAGATTGGAGCTGGTCTCCTCTTTCTGTCTGCCTGGGCCTTCATACGGGCAGCAGCACGCTGCAGGGACTGACGAGTCTGCCTCCAGATGCCAGATAAGTCGTGGACCAAGGCATCTACAGAGGGCACCTCGGAGGAGGAGGGCAGAGGGAGAGGAGGGCGGGGATGCCGACCATATACAACAAAAAAGGGAGACGCACCCGAAGCCCCGGAATCCAGTGAGTTGTATGAGAATTCGGCCCAGGGTAGGAGGTCGGCCCAATCATCCTGGCGAGCAGAAACAAAATGACGTAAGTAACTGCCCAGAATCTGATTGACCCTCTCTACCTGCCCGTTAGATTGCGGATGGTAGGATGAAGAAAAGTCTAACTTCACCTGCAATCGGGAGCAGAGTGCGCGCCAGAACTTGGACACGAACTGCACCCCACGATCAGAGACGATGTGCTGGGGCAGACCGTGCAGGCGGAAGATGTGACTAAAGAACAGGGAGGCAAGACGTGGTGCGGAAGGTAACCCAGGCAGTGGGACGAAGTGTGACATCTTCGAAAACCTATCCGTAATGACCCAGATCACGGTGTTACCCGAAGAGGATGGAAGGTCGGTGATGAAATCCATCGCCACATGGGACCATGGAGTACTGGGTGTAGGCAGGGGTAGCAGCAGCCCGGAGGGGCCGTGGCGGGGCACCTTATTCCGGGCACAAGTGGCACAGGCATCCACAAAGTCCTTAGTATCTTTAGCCAGCCCTGGCCACCAGTAAAACCGAGAGATCAATTGGAACGATCTGCGGGCCCCCGGATGTCCCGCCAACAACGAGCAGTGTCCCCAATTCAGGATTCTCTTGCGCAGAGATGGCCGAACGTAGGTCTTGCCAGGAGGTATCTGCCGAAGGAGGACAGGTGCTGCTGGGATCAGGCGTTCCGGAGGTATAATGTGTTGGGGCTGCGGCTCCTCTCCAGTGACGTCAGATGCGCGAGAGAGAGCATCTGCCCTGATGTTCTTTTCAGCAGGGCGAAAATGGATCCGGAAGTCAAATCTAGAAAAGAAAAGAGACCACCGTGCTTGCCGAGGATTGAGGCGCTGGGCCGACTGGAGATACTGAAGATTTTTGTGATCCGTAAATACCTCGAAAGGATGACGAGCTCCCTCTAGAAGATGCCGCCACTCTTCCAGGGCCATCTTGATTGCGAGTAATTCTCGGTCCCCAATAGCATAGTTCCTCTCCGCCGACGAGAAGGTCTTAGAGAAGAAGCCGCAGGTGGTAGTTTTCCCGTTGGGACCCTTCTGAGTAAGGATAGCTCCGGCCCCCACAGAAGAGGCATCCACCTCCAGAGCGAAAGGCTTCTCAGGGTCAGGGCGTGACAAAATAGGTGCGGAAGCAAAAGCCGACTTCAAATCTGAGAAGGCTCTTTCGGCCGCCGGTGGCCAACATTTGGGATTAGCCTTTTTCCTGGTGAGGGCCACAATAGGAGCCACCAGAGTAGAGAAATGAGGTATAAACTGTCGATAATAATTCGCAAAGCCCAAAAAACGTTGAATGGCTCGAAGTCCAACAGGTCGTGGCCATTGCAGGATAGCAGACAGCTTAGTGGGATCCATTTGTAGACCTCGGTCGGAGACGATGTAACCGAGGAAAGGCAGACTGGTTTGGTGGAACACACACTTCTCTAATTTGGCGTACAGGCGGTTGCTGCGAAGGCGTTGCAGGACTAGGCGTACCTGTGATAGATGGGTCCGGAGGTCAGGGGAGAAAACCAGGATGTCGTCCAGGTAAACGATGACACAGGTGTAGAGCAGGTCCCTGAAGATGTCGTTTACGAACTCTTGAAAGACCGCGGGGGCATTGCACAGCCCGAATGGCATTACCAGATACTCAAAATGGCCGTCGCGGGTATTGAACGCAGTCTTCCACTCATCTCCCTCACGGATTCTGATGAGATTATATGCCCCGCGCAGGTCCAATTTGGAGAACACCTTGGCTCCCTGTAGACGGTCAAAGAGTTCCGTAATTAGTGGCAACGGGTACCGGTTTTTTACGGTAATCTGGTTCAGACCCCGGTAGTCGATGCAAGGACGGAGAGAACCATCCTTCTTCTGTACGAAGAAAAACCCGGCTCCAGCGGGTGATGAGGACTTGCGAATAAAACCCTTTTGCAGGTTCTCACGGATATAGTCCGACATGGCCTGAGTCTCTGGTCTGGACAACGGGTAAACTCTGCCCCGAGGAGGACTGGCCCCAGGAAGGAGGTCAATGGGACAGTCATAGGGGCGATGAGGAGGAAGGGATTCGGCCTGTTTCTCCGAAAAGACGTCCGCGTAGTCCCGGTATTCTGTGGGAAGACCTGGCAGGGCCCTGGAAGACTGATGAGGTGGAATGGCCCGGACTGGCCGCGGAACTGAGAGACAGCGATTCTGGCAGTTGGGGCCCCAGCGTAGAACCTCCCCGGTCTCCCAGTTGAGGGTCGGGGCATGGAGCTGCAGCCACGGAAGACCCAAGAGGATCGCTGAGGACGACCGAGGGAGGACATAGAAGGTGATCTTCTCCTTGTGTAAAGCCCCTACGCGGAGGGACAATGGCTTGGTTACGTGCCGAATGGCCTCACTAAGAAGCTCGCCACTCACGGAGGATATCACCAGGGGCTTCTCCAGACGGGTCACCGGAAGGCGATACTGGGACACCAGGGCGGCGTGAATAAAGTTCCCGGCGGATCCAGAATCCAGAAAGGCGGGTACCCGAAAAGTGAGTCCGGCACCAGACGAGACCTCAACCTCCATAGTAAGGCGTGGAGAGGAAGTGTTCACACCTAGGGACGCCTCTCCGACATAACCTAGGTGCGGGCGTTTCCCTGCCGCTGAGGGCGAAGCGGGCAACCATTGCGAAAGTGATCCGGGCTGGCACAGTAAAGGCACAATTTCTCTGCCCGACGGCGGGACAGCTCCTGTTCGGACAGATGTGCCCGGTCCACCTGCATGGGTTCTTCACTGGTAGGGATCGGAAGTGACAGCTGTGGTCTTTGGAAGACCGGAGCCAGGCGAGGCAGACGGCGTGGTCGAGCGAGTTCACGCTCCTGGCGTAGTTCCTCTTGCCGCTCGGCGAAGCGAACATCGATCCGAGTAGCTAGGTGGATCAGCTCGCTTAGGGAGGACGGGATCTCTCTAGCCGCTAGGGCGTCCTTAACTCTGCCGGACAAGCCCTTTTTGAAAGTGGCACATAGTGCGGCGTCGTTCCAGGTAAGCTCTGATGCCAGGGTCCGAAAACGAACTGCGTAGTCGCCGACCGAGGAGTCACCCTGGCGAAGATTCAGTAGAGCGGTCTCTGCAGAGGATGCCCGTGCCGGCTCTTCAAAGACACTGCGGAACTCTGAGAGGAAAGCCTGTAGGTCCGTCGTCACCGGATCGCCCCGGTCCCAGAGAGGGGTGGCCCAAGCTAGAGCCTTCCCGGGCGAGGGGCTGCGGGACCACTCGTGACACTCATATACATACCTACCTACATGGGGCCTAGATAACTTTCCATAGAGCATGTGATGCAGCGATAACCACCCGATATGAAGTAATAAAACTTGAATCCTTTATTCAGAGCATATTAAAAATGCGAGCGTGCCCATAGGCAAAACTGCCTCAAAGAATATAAACTGGCTGGTTTATATTCTTTGAGGCAGTTTTGCCTATGGGCACGCTCGCATTTTTAATATGCTCTGAATAAAGGATTCAAGTTTTATCAGTCTATATCGGGTGGTTATCGCTGCATCATATGCTCTATGGAAGGATATTCTGACCACGTCTCTAGCTCTCTATCTCCAGACGAACGCGTGCTGATTCCACCATTCAAAGCTCCAACAAAGCTCCAAGCGTGCTGACCATTTTTTGGCCTAGATAACTGCCTATCTACCTAGGGAGGCCTATGTTCCTATCTACCTACTATATACTTACCTACCGGGGCCTATATTTCTACCTATTAGGGAGCCTATATATCTACTTATATACCTAATGGGGACCTAGATTCCTATCTGTTGGGGTAGTTGAAGAAAGTAAACCGTGTGACTATTATTTAGTGGTTTTATACATAGAACTTTGTGCTACATCTTTTTGTATATTTTTAAATATTTATTTTTATTTAGAATATCATCACATTGGCCAGTACCAGATGACACGAGGCTGAGCAGATGGCAGAGGAAGGGAACAGTAGTTTTGGGGGCCCCAGGAATCAACTTCTATGGTTTGCCCAAGGCGCCCCAATCTGACACCACCTGTGGTCATTCTACAGCAACAAAAAACAGCAGTAACAAAAATCACTCATAAGTATAAATATACACATTATCGATAACAAATTTATTACCTACAACACAGGCATATAGAGACCACATAATGCTCAGACCCCAGCTCACTTCACCATCACATGACAGTGACTACAGCACTGATCAGAGACACAAAATAACCCCTGACATTCAGGGACTCACAGGAGATGTCCTATCAGATCAGTTATTCTCTGACTCGTTCTTTTTCCCTTTCCTTCTCTATCCGGTTTAGACCACCATGACGACTTCTCCCAGCTACAACTCGTCCCTGCAGAATTTACCACACAAACATCTTAGACTTCTCTCTCTATCAGTACTTCCCTACCGATTCCTACCTCTGTTATGGGTGGCCTCCATTAAGTAAATAGGTAGTAATGTTGTCCACTATTAAGTAGATAGGTATCTAGACCCCAGTAGGTAGGTATACAGCTTCCTGTAGGTAGCTATGCTGAATCCTATAGGTAGGTTTACAGCCTCCTGTTGGTAGATTTACAGCCCCCTGTAAGAGAAAGTAGATAAACTACCCCCTGTAGATAGGTATACAGCTCACTGTAGGTAGGTGAACAGCTCCTATACCTCCTATATACTACCCCTACATATATAGCCTCTGTAGATATACTACTCCCTGTTGACAGGCCGCTGTAGGTTATAGGCCCCCTGTAGGCTATTGGCCCCTGTAAACAGCCCCATTTCAGTTATAGGTCCCTGTCTATAGCCTCCTGTAGGTTATAGCCCTCTGTACGTTATAGGCCCCTGTATGTAGCCCTTTGTATATAGACCCCTGTAGGTTATAGGCCACTATATATAGCCCCTTGAAGGTTATAGGCCTATGTATATAGCCCCTGGTAGGTTATAGCCCCTGTATAGAGCCCACTGTAGGTTATAAGCCCCTGTAGGTTATAGCCTCGTGTAGGTTATAGCCTCCTGAAGGTTATAGTCTCCTGTAGGTATATAGCCTCCTGTAGGTTATCGGCTCCTGTAGGTTATAGCCTCGTTTAGGTTACAGGACACTGTATGTAGCCCCCTGCAGGATATAGACCCTTGTACGTAGCCCCGGTAGGTTTTAGGTAATTTACATAGCCCACTGTAGGTTATAGGCTTCTGTACATAGCCCCCTCTAGGTTATAGACCCCTGTATATAGCCCCCTGTAGGTTATAGGCTCCTGTATATAGCCCACTGTAGGTTATAGGCCTCTGAATATGGCCCCCTATAGGATATAGGCCGCTGTACATAGCCCTCTGTAGGTTAAAGGCCCCTATATATAGCCCCCTGTAAGTTATAGGCCCCTGTATATAGCCCCCTATAGGTTATAGGCCCCTGTATATAGCCTCAGTAGGTTATAGCCCCCCGGAAGGTTATAGCCTCCTGTAGTTTATAGGACCCTGTATGTAGCCCCCTGAAGGTTATAGGTCCCTGTATATAGCCACTGTAGGTTATAGGCCCCTGTATATAGCCTCTGTAGGTTATAGCCCCCTGTAGGTTATAGCCTCCTGTAGTTTATAGGCCCCTGTGTGTAGCCCCCTGTAGGTTATAGGTCCCTGTGTATAGCCACTGTAGGTTATAGGCCCCTATATATAGCCCCCTGTAGGATATAGGCCCTTGTCTATAGCCCCTGGTAGGTTATAGGTCCTGTATATAGCCCCCGGTAGGTTAAAGACCCCTGTCTATAGCCCCCTGTAGGTTATAGGCCCCTGTATATAGCCTCTTATAGGTTATAGCCTCGTGTAGGTTATAGCCTCATGTAGGTTACAGGCCACTATATGTAGCCCCCTGTAGGATATAGGCCCCTGTGTATAGCCCCCTGTAGGTTAAAGGCCCCTGTATGTAGTCCCCTGTAGTTTATAGGCCCCTGTATATAGCCCCCTGTAGGTTAAAGCCCCTGTATATAGCCTCATGTAGGTTATAAGCCCCTGTACAGGCTACTATCTGTTGTGGAACATGGAACTGCAAGTGTCAGCATACCCCATAAGTCTCTATTTGTAACTAGGGAACAGATGTAAGTCAGAACAGTGTAAGTTGGGGACTTCCTATATATAGCCCTCTGTAGGTTAGAGGCCCCTCTGACTTTGAAATAAAAGTATAAAAAAATGCTACGTATTTTTACACGCTCCTCGCCAGGGAACTCTCTGGGAATTGGATTCCGATGTTAGCGGCGGGACATCATCATGCCACCTAAGCTGGGATGTTGCTCTGGGGATTTTCTAGGCCCGGAAGCCTACGGGCTGTCAGCCTAGGAGATACAGCAGCACAGGAGGAGATTACATAGTCTCCTGCACCTCTTTAAAGACACGGCAGGTCCGGGCTCGCACACAGACATGCTGCCCGAACCTGCCTCTGGGGCCAAGTTACTCCTCTGGGCAGCATAGGCGGCTGTCAGAGAGTACCCCTGTGCTCATGGGGCACCTGGGCAACCACCTACCCTGCCCAATGGAAAAGATGGCCCTGCACACAGCCTGTCTCAAGTTTTCTGATATATCATACAACAGCATTTTTTGTGCTGCTGTGACCACTGGGGCTCGGTGACTGCATAAGCTGCTGGGCCACATCATCACTTACGTAAGCTCTGCAGTGACTTCCATGAGTGTATTTCCCTTATTACTGTGGCTAATATATCAGCTCAAGTTACATCTGCCTTTAAAGGGGTCACAGTATGTAAAATAAATAAAATAAAAACACAAATAATATTAATAAAAAACTGATAGCACAATAATTACTGTAGTTTTACCCCTGATGAGCCTAAAACTTTATATTACCTTTAAATGAATGTTCATAACAGAAAAATGACACATTATAAATCTTATTTTTGTGCTGTCACTGTTTCAGTTAGTGGATCCTCTGGGTCATCGGGAAAGATGACTATGAATCGAAGGAGTCGAAGGAGCCCTCAGGCTCTTTGTCAGAGCTCGGTGCAAGGCAGGTTGGATTGTGGGAGACTCCCTGATGTGGCCACTTATGGAGACAGCTGAGGTGCAGCGTGGTACAGGAGGAGTAGGTTGAGGCATAGTCGGTAACAGACGGAAAGGTCAGTAAAGCAGCAACAATAGCACAAGGCAATGTACACCAAGAAACTGGCAAATAAGAGTAGCAGGAAGTGACCTAATAAAGAGTCCAGCTACCAGTGATTGAAAAGAGCCGTCATGCGCACAGCCTAGAGAACGAGTACGCGTGCCCCGGCTACTAGCAGAGGATGGAAGTGGAGCAGGAGCGAGGAGAGGTGAGTTAAGGCCGGGCCGGGAAACACACACATGAGTGCATCTGTGTTCGAGAGATGGTACCACAGCGCATTGTGACAGTGCCTCCTCCATTCAGTTTCCCCATGTTCCAAGATTTTTTTCTCCACCTAGATTACCTGGACCTCATAGATTTTTCAGCCTCTGCTTCACTAGAAGAAGTCTTCGTTTTTTGTTAAAAGCAGCTAAGGACCAGGGGCTTAAGGGGAGAGACTAGGAAGGAATTTGGGATTTCCATAGATGTAGAGGTTTTTAGGCAACCGGATTGATGCGTTTAAGAACTTGGAAGAGTCTGAGAATGCGTAGGTCCAGCTTCAGACTGGGAATCTTAAGACGGACATACTTAGCTGATAGCCGAATTTTATTACCAGGATGAAACACAGAAGGTCTTTATTTCTTATTGGCTTGAGCTTTAGTCCAAGAGATGCTTGCCAGAGAGATCACTGGGTATTGCCAAACAGAAGAAATTGCTTGGACTTGGGAATCCACAAATGGAACATCGTAAGTAGTAGGCAGGAAAAGAGGGGAGAAGGGATGCTGTGCATAAACAATGAAAAAAGGGAAGCTCCTGCAGAGTCCGAATCAAGATGGTTATAAGTAGTGTTGAGCCGAACTGTTTGGAAAATGGTTAGTTTGGCACGAAATTTACGTTTGCCGCAAGTACGGTAAAAAGTTTGGGTTTGGCACAGACGTTCGCCACCTTTTTCAGCTGCTTCCTTCAGTTTTGCCAGCCAGCCAATCAGTGCAGAGCACAGAGGGGGGTCAAAAACGTCACCTCTGAGGGTGCTAAAATCACATGACCGTCTTATGTGTATGTCACTGTATTTCCTGTTAAACGCCATTTCCACCTTACTCTTTGTAGTGAACACACTGCTGCCTGTGTCTGCTGGCTTGCCAGCAGGCAAAAATACCATTTAATAGCAATCTGGCTTCCGACCCCACCACTCTACAGAAACCGCCCTAACCAAAGTCACCAACGACCTAGCAACTGCCAAAGCCTCACGCCACTACTCTGTGCTTCTCCTCCTAGACCTGTCCTCCGCCTTTGACACTGTCGACCACTCACTCCTCATACAAATCCTCTCCTCCCTCGGCATCACGGACTTGGCCCTTTCCTGGATATCCTCCTACCTCACTGATCGGACATTCAGCGTCTCTCACTCACGCACCACCTCCTCCTCTTGCCCGCTCTCTGTTGGTGTACCCCAGGGGTCTGTCCTGGGCCCACTACTCTTTTCTATCTACACTATTGGGCTGGGTCAACTAATAGCATCGCATGGCTTTCATTACCACCTGTATGCTGATGATACCCAACTCTACATCTCCGGCCCAGATATTACCTCTCTACTCTCCCGGATCCCTGACTGTCTTTCGTCCATATCCTCCTACTTCTCCTCACGTCTCCTGAAGCTAAACGTGGAGAAAACTGAACTCATCATCTTTCCACCGTCCCACTCCATCCCTCCACCTGATCTCTCTATCACAGTCAATGGCTACACTCTCTCACCAGCTCTACAAGTCCGCTGCCTTGGGATAACCCTTGACTCCAATCTGTCCTTCAAACCGCACATCCAAACCCTCACCTCCACCTGCCGCCTCCACCTGAAAAATATCTCCCGTATCCGTTCATTCCTTAACTTCGAAAGCACAAAAATGCTCGTCCATGCCCTCGTCATCTCACGCCTAGACTATTGCAACATCCTTCTCTGCGGCCTCCCAGCTAGCACCCTCGCTCCCCTCCAATCCATCCTTAACTCTGCTGCCCGTCTGATTCACCTCTCTCCTCGATACTCCTCTGCCACTCCCCTCTGCCAATCCCTTCACTGGCTTCCCATTGCCCAGCGAATCCAGTTCAAGTTAGCAACCTTGACCTACAAGGCTCTCCATGACCTCTCCCCTCCATACATCTCTGCTCTAATCTCCAGATATCTCCCGTCACGCAACCTCCGCTCCTCACAGGACCTTCTTCTCTGCTCTCCCCTTATCAGCTCCTCCCACAACCGTCTCCAAGACTTCTCCCGTGCTTCACCCACACTCTGGAACTCACTGCCCCAACACATCAGACTCTCCCCCACTCTCACCAGCCTCAAAAGCAGCCTGAAAACCCATCTCTTCAGGATTGCCTACAACCAACAATTACCCTGCTGTCACTACACTATCCACAACCATGTCTGCCCCTCACCTTGTCTCTTCCCACCTTCCTTTTAGAGTTTAAGCCCTCACGGGCAGGGACCTCTCTCCTTCTGTACCAGTTGTTAGTTAGTAACTTGTCACCTTGTACTTGTTTGACCTATGTTATGTATGAAACCTGAATGTACAGCGCTCTGGAACCAAGGGCGCTCAAAAATAAATAATAATAATAATAATAGCAATTTAACACAGGAAAAGCTGCTAGTGAGATTACTCGGCGGGGGGAGAGCTAGCTTAGGGAATTATACACAGCAATAGTTAGGAAGTTAGGTAGTTTTGTATAGATATTCCATAGAAAAAATTCTGTTTATAATCTATTTGCCTGTTGCAAAGTATAGGCATTTAAGACCACTTGATTTGCTGTGAGAGTTCTTCCATATGACCCCATTTCACCAATATTGCATAGAAAAAATTTCTTTTTATAATCCTATTTGCCCGTTGCAAAGTATAGGCATTTAAGAACACTGTTGATTTGCTGTCTATGTAGTACAGTTCTTCAATAAGAGACTGTGAACAAATCTTGACTTTTTTAATATTTATTCTATTTGTCCTATTCCATAAAAAATCTTGTTTTAAATAGTCATTTCTTCTTGCTAATTTTATTGAGTGTCCGAAAGGTCATTTTTGATGCTTTTTAGGTTGTGCTGCTGTAAAAGAAAGCGATAGTCAATGTCCTATTCCCAAAAATCTTGTTTCAAATAATAATTTATTCTTGCTAATTTTAATTTGAGTGTCCATAAGGTCATTTTTGCTGGTTCTGCGGTCAGGCCACTGTAAAAGACATTGTTAGTAAAGGTCCTGTTGAATAAAAGCTTATTTCAAATACTTATTTCTTCTTGCAAATTTTATTTTGAGGCTCCATAAGGGCACCTGTGCTGGTTTTGGGATCAGGTCACTGTAAAAGACACCAATAGTAAAGATCATATAGAAAAAAGGTTTATTTCACATACTCATTTCAAATTTCACATGCCTCAAGGCAATCAAAATAAACAGCAGTTACTGGGTGGCCACCTCCTTGATCCCCATTCCAAATCAAAAGTCAGCAATTTCTTTCCACCCACTAAATTTGACAGCAGAATGCAGGAATTTGAGACACGGCTCATTGACCAACTGGAGACATCTATTGCATCTTCTTCACATTCTAATGTCATGGTGGAACAACGTCAGCAACGTGACAGCAGTAGAATGGCAAGTACCCATAGCAGCAGCAAAAGCATTGGAAAAAATATTGTTTAAAATGGTCAATTTCTTAGTGAAAATTTTTATTCTGAGGGTCCAAATGGACATCTGTGCTGGTTTTGTTGTTATGCTGCGGTAAAAGAGAGCGATAGTCAATGTCCTTTTCACAAAAATCTTGTTTTAAATACTGATTTGTTCTTGCTAATTTTATCAAGTGTCAATAAGGGCATTGTTGCTGGTTTTGGGTTCAGGCTATTGTAAAAGGGGTGCCAGAGGTGCAAATAGGGCAGTACTCCTGTCAGTCGCCCTAATCAAAAAGGGGCCCAGTGATATGTTAAAATAGGAACCAGTAATGGGTGGGTGTCCCATTTGATTTAGCTGCATGGGGTCCTGAATTGGTTCATAGATGACTGATGGCAGCCCTGGCTATCACTGCACCACCAATAACTACGGCCCTGCCAACTGAACCTCCATGTTCCCTGTTGGGATGTTCTTGCTGCCCCCACATATATAGCATTTCTTGGGCCCTGGTGCAAAAAGTGATAGGGGGCTCCTGCCAGTTACCCTGTGCCATTTCCAACACTGGTGTCTTCTTATGTGTCAAAGGGGCCCTGTGGCAGCTGCTAGCGCTTTACCTCCTATAGCTTCGCTATCCTCATCTTTTCAGTTAGCCATCAAAAGGAATTAATTATTTTAGCCTGTGAAGTTTTTTCTCTGACTCTTAGAGCCAAATTTTCTTCACTAAGTTGTTCCACGTATCCATTTTACTTTTATGGATGCTAATTGCAGCTTCTCCTCACCTTTATGGGTATAAGAATTAACCAGCACATCTTCTCTCATTGACTTTATTTGGGTTCGAAGTTCGGTTCGTGTTCGACTCGAACTTCGAACCGAACGTCTCAAAATTCGAGGTTTTATTACAAGCACAAGTGTCAGAAGCAGGAATGTAATCTTTGACATCTTGGGCAAGATTAGGCCACCAATAGTGTCATACATTCAATAATAAAGATTTTTTAATTCCCAGCTAGCTTGGAAGAATGGCTCCATTTAAGGATTATTTTTCTTAGAGCTGGACGTATAAAAGTTTTCCCAGGAGGAATCTGTTGGAGATTGATGGGAACAGTGGTAATCAGACGTTCAGGACATTCTCATTCTACTTTGCATGCCTAAAGTACAGTAAGAAATCAAAACGAAAAAAGAAGAGAAACCATCTAGCTTCATGGGGTTTGCCTATTGTGCAGTTTGGAGATAGTGGAGATTCTTATAATCAGTGTAGATATTCACTGGATTAATAGCTCCTTCCAGAAGATGGCACCACTCTTCTAAAACCAATTTAATGGCCAGTCAGTCCCTATCCTCAATGGTACAGTTTCTTTCTGCAGGGGAGCACTCGCAAACATGTGTGTGCGGGTGCTTAGCGGAGCAGAGCACCGCCGGCATTCTGCTCCACTATTCTGCCTAGTAGGTGTAAGGCCACAGGCCTCAGACCTACAAGGAGTCAGCATCGCGTCACCACGAAGGCGGTGCGCTATGATGTCATAGTGCGCCGCCTGTGCCGGGCTTCAGTATGAGAAGCCAGGCAGAGAAGCAAGACCTGCTGCAGCCGCTCGTCCGAGAACGGGACAAGGTGAGTAGATTTATTACTTTTTCATCTAATGGGGGAAGCTACCTGGCTATATGGGGGCTAACTACCTGGCTACATGGGGATAACTACCTGGCTACATGGGGGCATCTACCTGGCTACATGGTAGCTAACTACCTGGCTTCTTGGGGGCTAACTACCTGGCTGCTTGGGGCTAACTACCTGGCTACATGGGGGCAGCTACTCGGGAGCAAGCTACCTGGCTACTTGCGGGCAAGCTATCTGGCTACTTGGGGGCAAGCTACCTGGCTAAATTGAGGCAAGCTACGTGGCTAAATGGGGTCAAGCTACCTGGCTAAATGGGGGCAGCTACCTGGGTACAAACTACCTAGCTACCTGGGGGAAAACTACTTAGCTAGCTGGGGGGCAGTTTGCCTTGCAAAGTGTGACCAGCATGGTCAGACATTGAGTGGATGCATCTTCACATAGGATCACCTCTCCCACGAAATCTAGGCGCTGAATTTTTCTGGACGAACTGGACAGTCCTTCAGGAAGTGAACTTGGCTGCCGCAATACCGGCAGAGATTCTGGTGACGTCAGCGAATGCATTCTTCCTCAGACCCATGGGCTCTCTTCACTTTAATGGGCTCATCATGAGGAACTGTTGGTGAATACAGTGGAGGCCTTTGCAAGACTGGTGTTAGTCGAGAAAGTCGGCGGATCATCTGCAGTCTAAAGCAGGGACTGCAGCACGCATCATGACTAGAGATGGGCGAATCGATTCTAACGAAGTGGAATTCGTTTAGAATTTCAGGAAAAACTTCGGTTCGGAACGAAGTCGAACTTTGGGGTACTTGGGTTTTGAACGAAGTTTGCTTTTTGTTTGTAAAATGGTGCGAGACATGGCGTTACATGGGGCAAAGCACTCTGGGAGGAAGAAGGGCTAGCCTGCATGACTGTGCAGAGATGAAGCCAATTCAGAGACCGGCGGGATTCTGTGACGTCACCGCCACTATATAAGACCGAGCGCGCCGCGGGGGAGCTCACACTCCTCTCACTGTACTGAAGGGAAGGTGCTGCTGCGGGTGTTTAGCGCTTTCTGAAGAACTGATTTTTACACAGGATTTTTGTGGGGTGTTCGCTTGTCTCAGAGACTGATTCTTTCTGAATGTTCTATTTCTGATTTTTTTGGGGTATTGGATCTGAAATCCAGTGTGCGTCCAATGCAGCTGCATATACATTCAATATCCAAGTGGGATCTAAGCCAGTTCCTGTTGTATTATTTAAAGAAAACGCGTTTTTACAATACAAATACCACTTCATTTTTGGCTGCTCAATTCTATTGCGCAATTTACATCCAGGGGTTAATTAAGGTTGTTTTGCTGGTGTGCTGACAAAATAAACCGTCTTTTTCAACGCCAAATATAATATTTTTTTTGGTAGCCTAATTCACAAGCAAAGGTTAATTACAATTTTATCTCTTGTTGTGTGGCGTAGAAAATACGCCATTGTAACACGCTACAAAGGTACTAGTTTGTGGGGGCTCAAGTCTATTGCGCTATTTACATCCAGGGGTTAAATTAAGCTTTGTTTTGCGGGTGTGCTGACAAAATAAAATCTTTTTCAACCCCAAATTTATATTTTTTTTGGTAGCCTAATTCACAAGCAAAGGTTATTAAATTTTATCTCTTTTTTGTTTTGGTAGAAAATACGCCTTGTACACGCTACAAAGTATAGTTTTGGTGGCTCAATTCTTTGCGCAATTTCATCCGGGGGTTAATTAAGCTTGTTTTGCGGTGTGCTGACAAAAAAAAAACCGTCTTTTTAACCCCAAAATTTTATATTTTTTTTTTGGTCCCTTTATTCACAAGAAAAAGGTTAATTACAATTTTATTCTTGTTGGGGTGGCGTAGAAATACCCTTTGTAACCGCTACAAGCTACTAGTTTGTGGGGGTAATTCTATTGCGCAATTTAATTTCCAGGGGTTTTTAAAGCGTTTTTTTTGTGGTGTGCTACAAAAAAAAAAACCTCTTTTTCAACGCCAAATATTATTTTTTTTTTTTTGGTAGCCTATTCAAAAGCAAGGTTAATTAAAATTTTTTTCTTGTTGTTTTGTGGCGTAAAAAAATTTCCCTTTGTAACAGACAAAGCTACTGTTTGTGGTGGCTCAATTCTATTGGAATTTTAAATCGGGGGTTAATTAAGCGTTTTTTTGCTGGTGTGCTGACAAAAAAAAACCGTCTTTTTAAAGCCAAATTTTATATTTTTTTTTGGTAGCCTAATTAAAGCAAGGTTAATTACTTTTTAAATCTCTTGTTTGGGCGTAGAAAATACCCATTGTAACACGTAAAAAGCTTGTTTGTGGTGGCTCAATTCTATTGGCAATTTAACCCGGGGGTTAATTAACGTTGTTTTGTGTGTGTGACAAAAAAAAAACCGTCTTTTTCAACGCCAATTTTATATTTTTTTTGGTAGCCTAATTCACAAGAAAAGGTTAATTACAATTTTATCTTTGTTTTGTGGCGTAGAAAATCCCCTTGTAACACGCTACAAAGCTACTAGTTTGGTGCTCTTTTTCTATTGCGAAAATTTACATCCGGGGGTTTAAAAATTAAAGCGTTGTTTGCGGTGTGCTGAAAAAAAATAAACTCTTTTTAACGCCAAATATATTTTTTTTTTTGGTAGCCTAATTCAAAAGCAAAGGTTAATTAAAATTTTATCTTTGTTGTGTTGCGTAGAAAAAAACCCCATTGTATCGCTACAAGTACTAGTTTGTGGGGGGTCAATTTTTTGGAAATTTAAATTTCGGGGGTTAAATTTTAAGCGTTGTTTTGCGCTGTGTGACAAAAATAAACCGCTTTTCAACCCCAAATTTATATTTTTTTTGGTAGCCTTTCACAAAAAAAGGGTTAATTCCCCAATTTTTATCTCTTGTTGTGTTGGTAAAAAATAGCCTTTGTAATACGTAAAAAGTACTAGTTTGTGGTGGCTCAATTCTATTGCGAAAATTTAATCCGGGGGTTTAAATTAAGGTTTTTTTGCTGCTGTGCTGACAAAAATAAACCGTCTTTTTCAACACCGAAAATAATACATTTTTCTTGTAGCAAAATTTCACAAGCGAAGGTTAATTAAGCTGTTTGGCTTTTAATTTGTAAAACACACGGGGCTTTTGTAAACGACCATACAAGAAATTTTTTTCCGGGCCTTTTGTGGAGCGCAATTTATACCCAAGGGGTTACCAAGCTTGTTACTGGGTTCATTTGGAAAGTCAAAAACAGGGTGTTATTTATTTTTATAGATAGCTTCATCAAAAACAGTGTCGTACATTTTAGAACAAACGTATGTCAGACAGGAAAGGTGGCGGGCTCGCAACTGCGAGGGGCAGTGGCAAAAATTTCTAAAACGGGCCCAGTCGCCCCCAAAGCAGGGGCGTCGCAGCAGGGGTCACTCGGTGAGGCCACAATGCCGCTGATCTAGCGGCCCCGTGTGTTGTTCAGCAACCCCAAGGGTTCTTGATTGGTTGACTGGTATCCTTTCCCCCCAGATACATCTGACAACCCAGCCAAGAGCGGTGGGAAACCCTCAGACACAACACTTAGTTGGCATGGCCCGGGAGGGGGGGTCAGCGGCCCTCACCTGTCCTCCCCCGCCTCTGTCCCACCCGTTCCCTCACCCGGGATCTACTATGTGTCTGGGCTCGCGCCACTTTTAGCGAGGATGAAAAATTTGGGGGGCAGCAAGGGCAGGAAAAATGGGGCCAATACCCCCAGCTTCTTGCAGTGGGCGGCAAAGTATAGATGTGGGAGTGGCGGGAGGTCATGTGGTGAGAGGTCACCCTCGGCTTCCAAGCCCGGTGTGAGGACGTAGTGACGATAAAACAAATAGATGATGATGAGCCACCGCATTGGGGCGGGGGAAGCAAGGGTTTCTTCATCGTCAGGAGAAGAGGGGTCCGCGGTCAGGCGGGGCGCAGCAGCAAGGGGGTTGTGGGGCCGTGAGTCAGCGGGTGCAGCGTGTGAGGTGGGACCCAAGGGGCCCACGGGGTAAAAAAACCGTTCGCAGGCCAAGACAGAAAAAGCGGCACAGGGGAACTCAGCGACGGCAGGGCGCAGTAGCCCTCAGTGCGGAGGGGTTGGGGTAAAATCAGCTACTCGGGGTGTGGCATTTCTTTGCTAAGACCCCGGGGACCCGAATATGGGTATATGTAGAATCTGTGGGCAGAAAGTAAAGCGTGGCCAGGGAGCTAGTTGGCAAAAGGGCCTGCGTCAACACATCAGCGTCCCCATCGGTGGCCTGGGAGAACGTGGTCAGATGTGGTGGCCATCCTGGCTGCGCGCGAGGGGCCCCGTGGCCGCATGCCTTTTTCACCCAGTAAGGCTCCACCCCCTCTGCAGAAGGCAGCTTTTTCTCTTTGAATCCTTTTCCCGGGTCCAGTGCTCCTGTCCTGTACTCATGGGCCGCAGTCGTTCAGGAGGCGATTGAAAAAGAGACAACAGTTGCGTCCAACCACCCAAAGGTGCAGCAGTGACCGTGCTCCTGCCCAATTGTTGGTACTGCAGTCCCCCCTTTTTCCAATGGTGGCCCTCTGCCCATTCAGGAACTAATGGCTTGTCCCGAGCCAAAAGGAGAAGTTAAAAGCCGTAATTTTTTTTCCCAAAAAAGGCGTACCGCACTTCATAAATATGTAAAACAAAAAAGTGGGTCGTCCTTAGTTATCGGTTTGCCCCAAGGAAACCCGGCAGCGCGGAGTCTGGAGCTGAAAAACTACGGTCGGGCCCCAGTACTGTCCTTTGGCCCACGGGGGAATTGTTCCTGCCCAGGCACAAAACAACTTGGACGGAACGCCGTTTCTCCTCCACGTTGTCAAACTGCGTCCTCCCCAATGTCCCCTCCTCCCCCTCCCCCCCACCCCCATCTCAGCCTCCACAAGTATGCTCCATATACCACAGTGTAGGGCACAGCGGTGTCAGCATTCTACACTAGCTTGCCTCGGCAAACGAAGTCACACGGGGGGGAAAGCTCCCTCATGCAGAAAGAAATCGATGTGTGGCTTTCTCCGCGCCAACTGAAAAATGGAAAAACCGGGTGCGGACAATGGGGGAAACATGGTGTCCGCGTGCCCCGGGGGGGTGGTCCATGCCCCCTGCATGGCGAGTTTTAAATTTGGTTTAAAAAAGGGTTCCCTAAAAGTTTTCCACCGATTTCAGAAATTTGAAAATGGCCAGGAAACTGTGCATGCCTTTATCCATTCGTAAAAGCGGGAACACCCTCCTCGAGTTGCAGGGGCCCCAGAACGGCCCCCCCCAACACGCTCTGATTTTCGATTTTTTCCACCCGCGGGAATTCACCCTGCACATGTTGGACCGCTTGTTGAAAGGAAAGGCCCCTTTAACGTTTTTTTGATGATCCAGGCGAAGAGTACTCCCTGTTAACTTTGAGTCAGCCAGTGGCAGCTCATGGTGCACTGCCGTTTTTGGGCCATTCGAGGAGGCCAGTTTTTTGTAGTCGCGGATACGGGTGAATAACGTCATTCCCGCTTCATGTCCTGGAAGTTTTTTTTTCCCTTTTTCCCTTCCCCCTGGCACTGGGCCGGTGGGGACTGAAATGGAGGAGGGGGAGGAGGAGGGCTTGGAGCAGAAGCATTGTCGGTGAAAATGAGTGGTTTTCTACCCAGGTGACAGAGAGGGGGCAGGAGCAGCTGGAGGAGGTGGGTGGGGATGGGGGAAGACGAGGCGATGACTCCCAAAACACCGTGGCAGTATACGTGGAAAGGAGGCAGGGAGCCCCCCGGGGGTCACTTGTGCAGATGTCCCCGGGGCATGCTTTTTGCCCCGGCTAGGACAGCGAATAGTCGCTCCGGCAGGGGATGACTTTGGCTCTCCCCCCTATTGGGCCCCTCGTACGGTCCAAAGGGGCCTTTTTCCCAGCTATTGAGAGGGGGACAAAATCAAATACTATAGGGAAATCCTCCCTAATCAGTTGGCGCTGCCCATGTGCGGCATGTCCCTCTTGCAGGTTGACGGGGGGTTCCTCAGCGTCAGTCTACTGCCCCGGGCTGCTGGGGGAAAGGTGGGGGGTGGGGCGTACCGCTCCATCAGCAGTAACCTAAGTTGGAGTCATAATGAGCAGCTTCCTTCACGCCTAGTGAGGAGGGCAGTCACCGCAGCAGCACAGCAGGGGAAAGGGCATTCCTGAAACCAACAGGTTGTGGCCTAATTGGACAGCATTGCCACCCCGTTAGAAGATCCGCTGGACTACTGGGCAGCCAAAACTGGATGTGTGGCCCCAAAAAGCCCAGTTTGCAGTGGGAAGCTGTCCTGGCCCCCGGCCAGAGTGTGGCTCAGAGGGGGGTTTTTGTGCGGCGGGGCCATCGTTTTCCCCAAGGGAACCGCTTGTCCACGGGAAAATGTTTTAAAAGATGACCTTTTCAAGAGATAGGCGTGGTCGGCCCGGGTTTCCCACACCAAAGCCTTTGGGTCAGTTGGGTTCAAATACCTGCCTCAGCCACTTTTGATGCCGCCACCCCCCTGATGCCACCAATTTTGCTTAGTTTCCCATCTGCCTACCCGTCTTTACCGGTGGTATTGCCCCCCACCCAAACTCTGTCATTTTGCCATCTATGTGTCATGCTGCTTGCTGTTGCTGTTGGGGACATCCACACTGTGTCATTGTGCCACTCTGCGGCCCGGTACGTTTTTCCCCCTCCAGAATGTATTGTGCCACTCTCGACCCCTTTCTGTTGTCCTTATCACCTCCCCTCTTGTCATTTTGCCACTGCCCGACTCATGCTGCTGCCGCCGTGACTCCCCTCTCGTCTTGTGCGCTCTGTGGCCTAAAATATTTTTCCACTGCAGAATGTCTTGTGCCACTTTGACCTCATGCTGCTGCTGTGACTCCTGTGTGCCCTCCACACTGTGTCATTGTTCCACTGTCTGCCTCAGCTGCTGCGTGGCTGCTGGGCCCTCCCACTGTGGCCTACTCGTTTTGCCACCTCCCGAATTTGTCATTGGCCCTGTCTGACCTTGCTGCTGATGTGGCTACTGCCTGCCCTCCACAGTTTCATTGTCCATGTTGACCTTATGTGCTGCTGTTGCTCTGCCGTGCCCTCCACACTGTGTCATTGTACCACTCTTTGGCCTCTCCTTTTTTTCCAGCTCCGGATTTGTCATTTTGCCACTGCCTGACCTTGCTGCTGCCACCGTGCCTCCACATGTGTCATTTTTGCCATTGCGGCCTGGTACTGTTTTTCCACTTCCCGAATGTCATTGTGCCATGTTGACCTCATGCTGTGTGGTGCCCCCGTCACTCCACCTCTGTCACTAATGTTGCCACTGAGCTTCAGTTTGTTTTTTTCAGTTTTGCTGCCTGACTTTATCAGGGGTACGTTCCCCTTCAGTTTTTTTTTCAGTTTTGCCCCATAAGTGCCCAGGGCATTTTAAGTGAACGATTCTAAGGCGGCGGCAGTAAATTTCGTGTCATACTAAAACACAACATTGTATGAAGACCAAACCAAATCCCTTGCATATTTAAGCATGGCACAACTTTTTTACGCCCCGCAGGCTCTGGGCGCCCGGAATAGCTGTTTTTTAACGTGATTCGTGCCCAAGTATTCGGACCCCAAACAATTTTGTCGGAAAAAATTTGGCGAAGTGGGCCGAACGAATTTTTTGGAAATTCGCCCCCTTAATCTGACAATGCATTTTGTGGTTTAAAATAAACAAATAAAAAAAAAGAAATCAGCCTTTTGTACATTTTTTTTTGATATTATAAAAAAAAACTAATTTAAAATTGGCCTAAAAATAGGATTTTACATATCATAATAAAGGTGAAAAAAATAGTAGAATAATCAAGTGTGAAAAAGCATTGTAGCATTCAAACCCAGGTGTACTAAGGAAAAGTACTTAAAGGGGTATTATCGTACAAAAAATAATTCGATTTGGGGACAGTAAAAAAAGCACTTTTGTAATTGGTTTGCTTACCCAATCACTTGGTTTTGCGTTTTTTAGCTTTTTTGTAAATTTGTGTTCTTTTTGCTGTTGAGGTCGGGGATGCCCCCGGATGTTTCCCGCCCTTAGACCGCCCCCCGCCTGTGATTGGCTGGCTGAATTTTTATTCGTTCATATTGCCCATAATGCTTAGGGGCCTTAAACTGCCCACACTGCCCCATGGGGGCAAATTTTCCCGCCTCTACATATAGGGTGATATTAAACTGCCTTACCTGCCTAGTAATTTTATTTGGGATCCATTTTATTTTTGAAATTCACCGTAGCGGCTGCATTTTCCCGCCTTGGGTTATACTAAGTCAAAAAGTTTTCCCCGTTTTTTGTGGCAAAAAATGGTGCCCCTTTCTTTATTTGGGTGGCTTATATCGAGTTATACGGTATTTGTTTTTCCTGATAAGAATAAACCTGTTTTAAAACTACAGTTGTTTAATTTTTGAGTTAAGGTTTTGCCTCTGGCAATCCCCCTTTGGGACCGTTTAGCCTCTGTATTTAAAAATGAATGTCTATAGAACTTAGGCTTTTAGGGTGTCTTCCCGCTTTAGGGATCATTTTTTCTAGTTGGGAAGTTAAATCAACTGAATCATTTTATTTTTAAATTTTTAGTTTCTTAGTTTTAAAGTATGGTTTTAGTATTTTTTTTTTCAATACAAAACCCGGAAAACCTTACTTCTTGCTACTTCTAGATTTGTAACTTTTTTTTGTAAAAAGGGCTTCTGAAAATCACAAAATTCTACTTCTGGTAGGTTATTTTGATAGTTTAAAAAATTTTGTAATAGTCCCAAAATACTTTTACTGTTTTTTTAAAAATTTGGCCTGATGTTTTTTTTTTTTTACGAACATGTTAGGGTTTTTAAACGGTTTAGCCTTTAGCTGAGTTTGTTAATATTTCCTTTGCTTCCAAAATTGCTCAACAATTTAAACCCTTTCCCCTTTACTGAAAATAAATATTCTTATCTTTTTTTTTACTATCCGTTCTTGAAGTGTGCTTTTTTTTTATATTAAATTTTTTTTTCCATTTAACCCAGCGGGTTTTCCCTTTTTTATAATACTTTTTTTTTTTTTGTTTTGTTTAAAAAAAGGCTTAGGACTTAAATTGATGAAAAAGGCTTTAAGTGTATCCAATATTATTATTTGAGTTAAAACCCCTCATTATGAAACAGGGGTTTTGTTTTTAAAAGTGTTCCAGTATAAAAAAAATGATACATTTATTCTGCGGTCAATATTTTACGCAAAATCAAATTTTTTGGCTTTTTATTTACTTCTCTTATTAATAAAAACGCTTAAAAAAAAAAACAAATTTTTCACCCCCATTTAAAACTAATGCTGGGTACTACTGCAAGAAAAAAATGCCCTTTTGTGAAGAAATGAAACCCCCTTTGTGAAACCTAAAAAAAAAAGTTTTTTGGCCATTATGAAGGGTTAATACTGAAAAAAAAATAATTTTTTTCAGTGTTCAAATTATTTACTTAAAGGAAAACCCGTCAATAGGTTTTTCCACTCTTGCTGGGACAAAACAAGCTAGTGACGAAAAGCTGTTTCCCCGAGCGTGTCCCTTATTCTTTAGGATGCTGTATTTTGAGTTTTTTATGCTAAAACTGGAAGTGTCTCGCTTCCCCCAAATCTTCGCCATTTAAAAATTCTGGCACATTTTTAGACTATATAGTTTGAATTTACACGGTCTAAAGATCAGACAAAATTAAAAAATTGTAAATATAGCCACATCAATTAGACATGCTGTAACCACTAAGAGGAGAAGAAAATACAGTAACGGTGATTGTCTTGTGACAATGGCATCTGAGAAGAAAAATACCTTGGTATAAGTCCATTTTGGACTCAAAAAGTTCTCTTTGGTATACACAAAATCTTTAGAATAAGACTTGAGATGGCCTGGACCATCATGGCAGCAGATGTGTAACAGGGGAGCTTGGCACAACTTTCAGCTGGTAATCAGAAGTGAGAACAAAGGATTGCTACTGGAGGTGATCGTTGCTTTGGCCACATACAGACACTCCACATGGCTTCTATTATCAAGCACTATCATGGATGCCGTACCTCTATAATCGCTGTCTCCCCCACATGCACGCGCGCTCACTACCTGTCCTCTTATCTTCTGATCCTGTCTTCTTGGGGAATAGAACTGCACACTAAGCTGGTTCGTTCAAAAGTATGCAACAGTGTATATGAGGTGTTTCAGGACTCTGGTATACCTCTCTCACTTACCTTCCTATCAGAAAATGTTGTTTGGTATAAGTTCAGTTTGGTATAAGTCCAAGGATCTGGAACAGATTAATGACTTATACCAAGGTATCTGTATATTAATTTATTAGGCAGCAAGTCGACGTGTGATTTTTTTTTAAGTTGAAACAAGGGTAAAGATTAGTGTTGAGCGATTATTATCGACAAAGTTGAAATCGGCACAGTTTTTATGTTGATCGAAATTTTTAGATCATGCGATAATTTAGGTTAAAAATTCTGTGCATCATCTATTAGATGCGCCTTCTTCGGCGCTTCCTGTAATTTTGGCAGCAGCAAATCAACTTACAGATAGAGCAGGTGTGGGATGTTGTGTGCGACGTCATTGACTGGGATGTGTTTGGTTGCGATTGGATGGAAATAACTACCATGACACTTGTTTTACATTGAACAGCCCTTCCTGTTCTGCCTCAGTGTCTGCCTCCTGCGTCTCATAGCCGTAGGACGTGCGCTCTGCTGTTGTCCCACCACGCTCAGCGAAATTATTCTATTTCTTCACAGAGAAAGCTCTACTGTTAGCTGTGATCCTTACAACTTAGTTAGATTAGAGATTGGAAGATTTATGTAGTTAGGTAGAGAATTTTAAAGGAGCATCTACCGCTGTAAAGTCACGGGGGGAGCGGGGGGGGGGGGGTAGCCCGGGCGAACACAGACAAGCTCTATAAAGAATACTGGATAAAGTTCACCAAGACTTTGTGTAGACATTGCACTGCAATAGCTTTATTATTAACAGTTTTCTATTGAAATATTTCCTGGATATTGGGCAGCCTGAACTTATATTAGGATACACATCTTTTCTAGTAACTGCAGGTCTCTTTGTTAGGTGCAAAACTCCACTTTAATTATCAGTATACATTTCAGATAGGTGTTCATTTTCAATTTTGCCCATTCCACCTTTGTTGATATATCCACCTTGCAGTTAAATTAGAATCCAGCAATTTTGTAGTCAGCACAGGTTGATAGGTGCCAAAAATACCTTGTATTATCCGAATAAATTTCAGATACGTGTTTTTTCACTTTGGCGCACTACAGCTTTGTTCATTGAGGCACCTTGCACTTAAATGTGAATACTGCAATTTTGTAGTCACCACAGGTGAATTGATAGGTGCCAAAAATACCTTTTATTATCCGAATACATTACAGATACGTGTTTTTTGACTTTGGCGCACTACAGCTTTGTTCATTGAGGCACCTTGCACTTAAATGTGAATACAGCAATTTTGTAGTCACCACAGGTGAATTGAAAGGTGCCAAAAATACCTTGTATTATCCGAATACATTTCAGATACGTGTTTTTTCACTTTGGCGCAGGCCAGCTTTGTTGATTAGACTACTTTGCAGTTAAATGTGAATACAGCAATTTTGTAGTCACCACAGGTGAATTGATAGGTGCCAAAAAATACCTTTTATTATCCGAATACATTACAGATACGTGTTTTTTTCACTTTGGCGCACTACAGCTTTGTTCATTGAGGCACCTTGCACTTAAATGTGAATACAGCAATTTTGTAGTCACCACAGGTGAATTGAAAGGTGCCAAAAATACCTTGTATTATCCGAATAAATTTCAGATACGTGTTTTTTTCACTTTGGCGCAGGCCAGCTTTGTTGATAGATCTACTTTGCAGTTAAATGTGAATACAGCAATTTTGTTTTGATTTGAGGGATTTGAGAATAGCTGTGATTTGCCGTCTTTTAATAAGAGACTTCCCAAAACTCTTCCATACCTTCTCAAATTTTTATATTTCTGAACATGGAGCGAAATGCAGGTGGTAAGCGAGCAAAGAGGGGGGTAGGACATGGAGGTAGAGGTACGAGAGAAGGTGCTCCTTCCAGTGCTGGCGACAACACGCATGCCAGCGGATCGTCGGTTGCAGGACCGTCAGGCCTGTCATCGCTGGGTCAGGGCCCTGTGAATCTCAGTAACGAACAGCGTCGCCAATCTGTCCTTCAGTGGTTAATGCAACCTGCATCCAGCAGTCTTACCTCCTCGTCCTCCCAGTCACGGCCACAAATGTCGTCATCAGCATCATCAGCATCCGTCCAACATGAAGCAGCCCAAATGTCAACTCGTGTACCCACCACTGTGGATAATCCATTTTCTGAAGACCTCTTTGATGACAAAATGCGGTTGGGGTCAGAAGGCATGTCAAAAGATCAAGAGGCCAAAGATGATGATTTTCTCTGCTCTGACGCCCAGTTACTGATGCCATCAGAGGAGGAGAAGGAAGCCGGTCAATCGGCAAAAATCCCGGGCGGTCGGCAACGCCTTGCAGTCCCTCTTGCTTGTAGCCCGCAGCTCCTGGATGCAGAATGTCAGGACGACGAAGTCACCTGTGTTGATGATGATGATGACGACATTGCGGATCCAACGTGGTCTTTTCAGCAGAATTTGCTTGCGAGCGCTTCATCACTGGACGAGGAGGAAGACGATGGGGTAGTGTCAGTACGGGTTCCGCCTCAAAAAGGGAGAGGGCGGTCGCAGAAGTCCGCTGATATGATTCCGCCAGCCACGGTCAGCGCAAACCCGCTCCTCGCTTATCGCCGTCAAAAAGGTCCAGGACCTCTCAAGCCTGGGCCTTCTTTGAGCAAGCCTCTGATTCACCCAGCGATGTCATATGCCGCCTTTGCCGTAAACGCATAAGTAGAGGCAAGAACCTTAGGTGGTTAACCACCACCAACATGTTGAGTCACATGCAGCGAATGCATGAGTTGAAATGGAGGCAACACTTGGCCAAAAAAGGCCAGACCGACGCCGGGCCTCCAACCACTGTCACACCCTCTGTCTCCGCCTCCTCCTCCGCCACCACCAAGCGTTCCTCAGCTGCCCATGTCTCTCAGAGTCATGATCAGGGATCAGCCTCCGCTTCAGCCTCCACCGTCGCCCGAGTACCACCAGCACCACCCGAGACCCATCCTACCCCTTCTCCTTCCGCCAGTTTGACGACCTGCACGCCGTACAGCGGCCAGTCTAGCAGCCAGCCTTCTGTCTTCCAGGTTTGGGAGCAGAAGAAACACTTTAACCCAAAACCATCCCAAAGCCAAAAGCCTGAATGTCGGCATTGCCAGGCTTTTGGCCTTGGAAATGTTGCCTTTCCGTCTGGTGGACACAGATGGGTTCCGCCACGTCATGGCCCTTGCCTGCCCCCAATACCAGATGCCGAGCAGGCATTTCTTTGCCAGAAAAGCCGTCCCTGCCCTGGCCAGCCACGTGTCATCTAAAATTTCAAGCGCGTTGTCTGCATCTGTGGCCGGAAAAGTCCATCTGACCACCGACACATGGACTAGTAAGCACGGCCAAGGCCGCTATATCTCTGTGACAGCTCACTGGGTGAGCTGGGTGGATTTCTCTGGGGGTGACGGTGGCTCTCAGGCTCGGCGCACGCTCTTCAAAACCGCAGGGATGGTGCAGGGTTCTTTCCCCCAAGGTCCTCTGGTGGCATCACGTGCCCAGAGAAACCAGGCCGTGTTGAAATTAATCTGTCTTGGAGACCGTCCACACACAGGTCAGGAGCTGTGGACGGCTCTCCGCAACGAGACCGAGCGCTGGCTGGGTGCCAAGAACCTTGTGCCAGGCAAGGTGGTGTGCGATAACGGGCGAAATCTGCTGGCCGCCCTTAAGATCGGTAGGCTGGAGCACATCCCTTGCCTGGCACATGTCATGAACCTTGTCGTCCAGAAATTTCTAAAGAGCTACCCGGGTCTGGACTGCTGCTGAGGAAGGCTCGAAGTCTAAGTTCGCACTTCCGCCGTTCGCACCCTGCTTCGTCCCGCCTGGCTGCGTTGCAGCGTCAGCTCGGCCTCACTGTCAACCGTCTCATTGTTAACGTGGCAACACGCTGGAATTCCACCCTCCACATGCTCTAGCGATTGTGGCAGCAGCGCAATGCCATTACGCAGTACGAAGTGACACATTGGCCTGACAAGCAGCGGTGCGGACCTCGGGGTGTTGAGCCACCGAGAGTGGAGGCAGGTGAAAGAGCTCTGCACCATCCTTGCCAGTTTTGAAGAAGCCACCAAAATGGTCAGTGCGGACAATGCCCTTGTCAGCATGAGCATTGTGGTGATCTTAGTTCTGGAACGATCGTTGGACACTCTGAAACAACAGGTCCCGCCAGCGACGGAGGAGGAGACGGACACAGATGCGGACACGGAGCCTTTCTCTCCGTCGAATCCACAAGGCCCGACAGTTTCTAAATTTTATCGGTCTTCATTAGGCAGTGGTTCGGGGTCCAGGGCTAGTGCAAGGCAGCGCATCAGCTCTCAGGGTGCATCATCTCAGGCAAGTCAGGGCTGTGTTGAAGCTGTGCCGGAGGAAGCGGAGGAGGAGGAGGTATTCCTAGACACCGACGTTACCGACGTCCCTGCCTTGGAAAGAGGTTGGCGCGAATTTGAGGCGGAGGAGGAAGATGAGGAAGATCAGTTTGCTAGTGCCCCTCGACCCAGAGGCTTGGGAAATCAAGGCTCCATCTCTCACATGAGTGCTTGGATGCTCCATTTCCTCCAACATGATCCTCGCATTAAGGCCATCAAAATGAACAACAGTTACTGGGTGGCCACCCTCCTGGATCCCGGTACAAAACAAAACTCAGCACTTTCCTTCCACCCACCCAAATAGAGAGTAAAATGCAGGAAATGGAGACCTTGCTGATTGATCAACTGGAGACATCTGTTGCGTCTGCTTCACGTTCTTCAAATGTCACGGTGGAACAACATCAGCGACGTGACAGCAGTAGAGTGCCAAGTAGCCGTAGCGGCAGCAGCAGGCAAGGTGGCAGAAGCCTAATGGGTGACCTCTGGCAATCTTTATTTACCACCTCACCAACGCATGCAATGCAGGGCACACATCCAACACACAGAGACCAGCTTAAGATCATGGTGCACGACTATCTGCGTCTCAACACCGATGTTTTTGTATGTGTTCCGGACCCAATAGACTTCTGGGTATCCAAAATGGACGAATGGCCCGAGCTCGCTCGCCACGCCATAGAGGTGTTGTCCTGCCCAGCAGCCAGCGTCATATCTGAGCGGACCTTCAGCACAGCTGGAGGAGTCATTACAGACAAACGCATCCGGCTTTCCACAGATAATGTGGATCGTTTGACTTTCATCAAGATGAATCAGGCATGGATCTCTGATGATGTTGTGGCCCCAATTGCCGAGGTCACCGATTAGTTGCCGGTCTACTTCACATTCCTCTTCAAACAGAAATGGTCCTCTTGAAAACTTTTTTTAAAATGATCATTTCTTACTGCAATTTTTATTCTCTTTTCCCAACAGTTCATTTTGCTGGTTTTGCTGTGAGGAGACTGTAAAAGACAGCAAGGTTTCATGACAACACCGTATTCCATTTACTCACTTTATCTTTAGAAGTTTTCGCATTGTCAATGGTTTTGTGGGGATGTTGCTGTGAGATACAGCTTTAATTTATGGCCCCTTTTGGAACAAAAAATGTGGCTTCTAATGGATTTCTCCACAAAATTTTTTTTAATTTAGTGGCTGAGAAGCATATTTTTTTTTTTTTTTGGGGGTCATTTTAAAACTGTGAGATCAGAATTTAATCATGGTCCTTTGGAACAAAAAATTGTGGCTTCTAAGTGGCATTTCTCCCTCACAATTTTTTTAACAGTGGCTTTTGAAATACAGCAAAAATTTACAGGCCCCTATTAAAAAAAAAATTTTGTTTCTAACTTTTAAAATTTGTTCTTCAAATTTTTCCAAGAGGGGCTAAAGGGGTTTCTTTGTTTTTTAAATTTTTGGGGGAATTTTGCTGTGCATGCAGCTAACCAGGCCCTTATTAAAAAAAAAAAGGGTTGTTTCTAACAGACTTTTGTTTTTCCAATTGTCAAAAGTGGCTCATGGGTCATGTTTTAAATTTTTTTGGGGGCATTTTGCTGTGACATGCAGCAATACTAAAAGGTTTCCTATTATAAAAGAATATTTTTTTCTAACGGGGCCCTTTTTGTTCCTCACAAATTGCAAGAGGGGGCTTTCAGGGTGATGTGCGTCAAAAAACGGGGAATGGGGTTGGGAAAACGGGTTAATGGACAAAAATTGAAAAATGATTTTTTTGGGAAAGATCTTTAACAGGCTTTTCAACCCCTTTATTGGGACAACCCAAAAAATACAATTAAAAAAGAGAAACAAAAAGACATGGTGGATTAAATCCTTTTTTTAAAATTTTTTTTTCTAGAATTAAACTAAAAAACTTGCATGTACAAAATACTGGTAAAAAAATTCCCTCAATTGTACAAGGGAGGTACAGGGAAAAATTGAACCCAAGGGGTTTTTTTTGGGTTTTTCAAGGGCATGGAGGGATTGGGGGAAACGGACAGAGAAAATGTAAGAAAACAATTTCCTCCAAGACTTTAGTAAAAGAAAAAAAGTTTCCAAATAAAGGGAAAAACCCGGGGGAAAAAGGACCCTTTAAACCCCCCAGTTTTTTTTTCCAAGTGAAGCTTAATTGGTCCGCACTCATTCGGAGGGGCAAGCGCTACCCCGGACAGGGACAGTTTTATGTCCAGTGGGAAAATAAAATGGTGGTTTAAAAAACTTCTTTTTTCCCGGGACATTTTAGTCCCGGGGTTAGCAGGGTTTGGGGCTCATTTCGTGGCCCCGGACAGGTATAGCAAGGGCCAGTAAACAAATGGTGGGGTTTAAAGACTTTCCCTTTTTTCCCGGGACTTTTTAATCTGGGGGGGAAGCAAATGGTTTTGGGGCTCATTGCCCCGTGGCCCAGGACAGGGAAAAGTCAATTTTTCCAGTGAAAAAAAAATGGTGGGGTTTAAAAAACTTCCCCTTTTTTTGGGCACTTTTTTAAACTGGGGTCCAAACGGGTTTTTGGGGGTCATAGCTGTGGCCCAGGACGGGGTAAAAAACCCAAAGTCCCGTTTTAAGTAAAATGGGTGGTTTTAAAACAAACTGCCTTTTTGTCATTTTTAAAATTTTTTGGGGGGGATGCAGGGTTTAAGGGTCATGTGGGACAAGACAGGGATAGTTTAATGGCTGTGATTTTTTTTCTGTGGCTTTTATAAAAACCCAAGTGTGTTTGCCTAAGATGTACACATAACAATTTGACTTTGGGGGTTTTTTAATACCCGCTTCTCCAGCCCTGTTTGGGGGAAAAAATGAAAAGGGGTTGTTGCTTTTCCCAAAACTTTAAAAAGGTCATCGATCATAATCTACCATTTTACTATCTTGTCGATGATGGTCGATATCGACCATCGACCGTTGAAAGGGGCCCAAAGTTTAAAAACTCCCAACACTAATTGGCAGTCTAATAGCATCTCTCTACAGGGACAGTGCAGTACTACATGTCCTGTATTGCTCTTTTCCCTGTATTAGTAAGGTGCAAAGCGGATTGGCGGGGCTTTTTAGGTCTAAATACCCCCTCTTTACAGTTCAGTGTGGGACCACATTCCGACTGCTTTACAATGTATTAATGAGGTGATGCAGTGATTGGGGGGTCTAAGTGATTCTGTAAAGTGCTGTACTACCTCCGTACACTCTCATTAAAAAAGTGCTTTTATCAGTGATTGGCATCTAGTAAAAACCCCCTCACATAAGTGCATACTCAGTCCTGTACTCCCAACATTAATAGTGAGGTTCAGGCAAATGCTGGCGTCTAGTAGCCCTCTCCAGTACATGCATACTACATGTTCTTTACTTTTCTTTCATTTTATGAGGGGCATGCATGATTGGCGTCTAGTAGGCCCTTTTATAGTACGTGTGGTACTACATTCCTGTACTGCTCTTTTCATGTATTACGCAGTGAATATTCGGGGTAGTCCAATAGCCACAATACAGAAATTTAAGCCTATTAGGCGCTCCATTATTCATTTTTCTTTTTATTCATTGGGCCTTTTTTTTTTTTTTTTTGTATAAATTTATATAAAGTTTTAAAAGGGTTCAATGTTGTGGGGGGAGTCAAATCACGTACTCTCTCTCGGGGCCTTTTTGCACGTATGCCATTTTTATGAGCTACGACAAAAAAAGGGTTTTCTTTTCGAACGCTCACTGTTTTTCCCATAACCGTCATTAGTATACACCCCTCCTGCTGGGTTTCATTGGCTTTCTATACTTGTATTTTTTTAAAGAAAATTAATAAAGCATCAAGATTTTTTTTAAACTCTCAGCGGTGGATTTTGTAGCTTTTTCCTGCTTCTTTCTCCCTGTCGGGAAACCACGGGGGGTGGCTACAACCCTCATCCTCACGCGAGCATTATTTTTAAGGGGGTGAGGGGACTTATTATATAAATTTTTTCTATACGTTGTTGTTGCCTTTTAATCCTGCACCCTCTTAAATTTGGGGCATTTTTCCCTATAAGACATGGTGATATGGGCAAAAGAGTCGTTTATTAAGAGCAGCAAAAATTTTCCCCCTGGTAAAAGGCAAGGGGCAATTTTCTCAAAGAATGAACTTATCCCCTGTTTAAAAACCTTGGAGAACTGAAGAAAAAGGAGTGAAAACAGGGGGGATGTTAAAACCGGGAAACAAAATTACCGGGAAAGATCCCCAGGGGTCTGTGGCTTAAAAAGATTGCCACAACGACTTTTGATGATGAATTTACCGGGAGGGAAACATTTTATCAAATTGCTCTCTCCAACAATGCGGCTTTTAGTGGAATATGAGAAAACCTTTTTGTCTACTTTAAAAGACCAATTAGGGAAGCAACAACAGCGATTAAAAACCCTACAAAATTGCACTATATAAACTTTTTTTTGACCACAAAAAATGTAAAACCCAATTGGAAACTGTCACGTTTTGAAACAAAGAAATTTCCAAAGAGACTTTACAGGATTAGAAAAACAACGGGGTCTTACTTACAACAAAAACGACATAGAGGGAACCACACTCTTTTTAAGAAAACAACATGGGCCCCCAAAGTTTTTGGAAAGCAAAAACCGCAAATTTATTTCTCTACATGGACATGTCTCGTAATACTCACTTTCCAAAAACTCGGGAGTCAGAGCCAGAACAATCCTCATCACTGTAGGCGGGGAGAGCTGCAATGGAGATATCAGAGAATTTTTCAGAAAATAATTCAACAGGAGCAAACCAAAAAGGAAAAGGAGGCAGGAAAAAAGCACTGCAAAAGGGCAGAGACCCCCGTTCCAAGGGACACTGGGGGGAAAAGAAAGTAAAAACCTTCGGGTTATATCCTTACATCCGAACAAAATCTGTTTTGTCTAAGGCTAAATTTTGCTCCCCACCAACCAATTTAAAGTTTATGACCCCATCCTAGATGTAAAAAATTTTGCTAAGCAATATTTTTAAAAAATCATTTTGAAAAAATTAAAATCGCTTTTTCCCGGGGAAAAAGAAACAGTATTCGGGGTCTAAAACCACGGGCACCCCAAAGAGACCCGGGTTTTTCATTTAAAAATTTGTATGCGTCATATTGCGGTCAGGGGGTAAAGGGGCTGAAAGGGGGGAGGAGGGAGATTCTATTTTTGCCATCTAACCCTTTTTTGTAATCCAATTTCTACCCCATTCACTCAGACTACAAATTAGTTTTATTTAAAACCCGGGGGGAAGGGATCTCCTAAAAATTCAACAAATCCCGGGAAAAAAAACCCCACTACAATTAAAAACTTTCGGATGCAGAAAAAAGGGAAATAAAAGAGTTAACAAAAAAAAAATTTTTAAAACCATTCGGCAGGGGACAAGGGGGGGAGCCGTATTTTTTAAAAACCCCGGGTCCTTCCGGGGAAAATTTAAAAAAATTTTTACAAAAAAGGACACAATTCAATTTTTGGAAAAAGACCCCCCCAGAAATCGGGAACCCCAAAAAATTTTAAATAGGGGTTTTCCTTAAATATTTTTTCAAAAATTTTTTGGCAGAAAAATTTTGGAAGAACCCAATCTGGCTATTTTTCATTCTTCCAAAATTGCACAAGGGGAAGTTTCCCCCCCTGCCTTTCCCCGAAATCAGGATTGGGCCTCTTAATGGGCGCCTAGTCAAACAGATAGCCGTTACAACTTTTAAGACTCAAATTCCGGGCTCCCTTGGGGACCCCAAAAAGAAATTTCTAAAAGAACAATTTAAAAAGGGAAAAACCTCATTTACGGGGTATCTTGCGATGTTTGGGACTCTACCCCTGTATACCGCAGACCGGGGCATTAAAAGCTTTATATAGGTTCTTAATTTCGCACAGTAATTATTCTGTAGAGAAATTCAATCATAGGGGGATGTTACCAAAACCTCTTGGACAAATTTTTTTTTTCCTTTGATGGGTGGTTTATTTTCAGAGAAGGGGAGCCCCATGGGCCAGATTCTCCCCTCCCTGGCCAATATTTACATGGCCACTGGGAGGAGGTTACATCTTTTTTTTCGAAATCCTTTTTCCCCCAGATCAGGGGGTTTGGGGCCCTTTATAGATGACCTGCCCTGGCTGGGGGGGGGACCTTCAAACCCTTTATTGTTCTTTCAATACATTTAACACCAACCTATAAATTTTTAATCACATACAACAAAAAGGAGAAAAAAAAGAATTTTTTTTAAGTTACCCCAAAAAGGGGTTCATGCAATTTGGGTACAAGTTTTTCCCAAGAAAAAAAATATGGCCAAATACCATCCTTCTGGGAATTCATGCCCCCCGACATGTGACAAAAACTTTCCCTACGGCGAATTTGTGAGATTGCCAGAAAATTACAGTAACATGAGTTTGTTTCACAATTTTTTGAAGCTAAAAAGAAGTGGGCTTTAGAGGGGTATAAAGAATTAGATCCCACGTTCTGAACACAGAATTTTGAAAAAAAAAAAAGATTTACTCATGGAGAAACCCCTCATCGATAGGACTTCCCCCCACAATGGGGGCACTTTTTTACTACATATGTCCCCAAATTCAACAAAAAAACAGCTATAGCAGGGGGACATTTACCTTTTCCCGAATCGGGAAGAACTTCAAACAAGTTTACACCAATTAGATAATTTTAAAAAGGGCACCCACATTGGGGGACTCTCTCCGGGGGCCATTTTAGCATCGATGCCCTTTGTAGTGAGCTACGACTAAGAAAGGTTTTTTCGAAAAGGTCACTGTTTTTCCCTAACCGTCATTATAACGCCCCCAGCATGGGTGTTTCATTGGCTTTCTATACTTTTTTATTTTTTAATAAAAATTAATAAAGCATCAGATTTTTTAAACTCATCAGCGTGGGTAATTTTTACGTTCCTGCATTCTTTCTGCATTCTTAACCACTGGGCGGGGGCTACAACCCGCTCTTCCTACACTTTACATTATTTTTTAAAAGGTAGGGACTTTTTTAATATTTTTTTCTACAAACAATAAAAAGGCACTTTACATATCCAAAAAAACTGGGGAAAACCCGACATTTTTTAGTGAGGATGGGAATGGAAAAAATGCAATTGCTCAACATTTTTTTTTTTCTGGGGGGGGGGGGAGGGGGGGTTTTTTTTTTTTTAGTTCACCTTGTGGGGTTTTTGAATACTTTCTTTTTGCTTCAGAAAAAGATTCAGGGGTTTTTCAAATTTATATAGCTCTTGCCATCTTTTGCTATTTTCTTTAAAATATATATACATTTATTTGATTTGCAATAGCTGAATATGTATATGTTAATTTGTTTTGCATCACAATTTTCTAAACTAACAACTTTTTTTTTCATTATAAAACTTAGGTGATTTCTCATTTTTTAGCAGCGTGCGGTGTAATTTTTATTGGTATTAATTTTAAGCATAGGTATTGTTGCAAAAATGGGTTCTGAAGATAATATAAAGAATGTCAGACAAAAAAATTCATGGAAAATAAACCTTTACCAAATAATATCAACACAGAAACTGCAGCATATTTCAAATCAAATACAAATGTGCCCAAACGGGAAAAAAAATACCCTATATATAATGATTAATCTAGATTTGTACATATATTACACGAACAGATTATAAAAAGTCAAACTTAGCTACGCTCTCTAGGTCTTGGGTGTTTCCAACGTTGTGCGCCACATCCCAAGATGGTGATCCAAGTCAATGACGCCTGAATTAAACTCTCAGTTATGACGTTTCTTCCTTCATATAATCCTGAGAGCTTCAATATATCCCTATGAGACATATTTCCAATGTTCCCAGGAGATCCTTTTGGCCTCTTTTACATTACAAGCGAAAGTCTTGCTCAAGGCTCAATACCCTGTTTCCCCGAAGATAAGACATCTCCCGAAAATAAGACAGAGTGCATTTTATTTTATGCAATTCAGAGTTTGGCTGCTTATGCCAATGTTTGTGATGAAATTACTAGAGTATATTAATACATGTTGATGTTTTGTTCAACAATAAATGTAATTATTGTTCATAGAAAAAAAACATCCCCAAAAAATAAATTCTTAGCTCTCTTTAGACAAAAATTAATATAAGACACTGCCTTATTTTCGGGGAAACAAGGTATTAGCCAGGAATGTGGCAGAAAGCATCCCACTGGTTTCTTATCTATAACACTGTTTCAGGAATTAAATGCAGAAATAAATAGAACTATATGAGTCCAATATTCTATTTAATCCTTTATAAGGCTTGTATCTTGTTGCTCACTTTTTATTGGATTTTTTTCTGGGAGATGCGATGACCACAAAAAACACAATTCTGGACGAGGGTGTTTTATTTTTTTTATCCTGTTCACCAAGCAAGATAAATAGCATGATATTGGATTAGATCAGATATTTATAGAATAATGATATCAATTATGTTCATTTTTTTATTGCTTTTTTAATGTGATAAATAGGAAAAAATTTAATGTTTAATTCTTTTTAACTCTTTTGTGTTTTTAAAAACTTTTAAAGGGACCTTGAACATGTAATGACAATCACTTATACTAATACTTCTGTATATAGAAAATTCATTGATTTCTTATTAGACCCTGCCTATAGCAGGGTGTAATAGGAGTATAATCATGGCAATGGACTGCAACTCCTATTTGTTTAGATGCCTCAGGCACATTAATCTTGACTATTTAATTTCCTAGAAGTTGTGGTCAGAGTTGTCTTTGATCCCAATCGCTGACAGAAAACGCCAACTATAGCTAACAGCCAGCAGATGGGGTCTTCCTTGGAGCAGATTGGTTCTTGCCTTGTGGGTTTCAGGGCATTAACCAGTGGAGAGGCTTGAACTCCTTGTCTCCCTCCCTTCACCCACTTTTTCCCCACCCTTGGTTGAACTTGATGGACATGTGTCTTTTTTTTTTTTTTTAACCGTACTGACTATGTAACCTGCAAGGTATGGAGCGCATGAACAGCAGAATGACGTAATATAATGTACTTTTGTGTGAAGGGGTTAATATTTCATTGTGGAACAACCCCCTAAAGGAGCACTCTAGGTAAACATACACTGTGTTATGCCTAAGGCAGAATTTATGGGAAGTGATACAAGACTCAGGGAATCAAATAAGTGGTATCTGTGTCATGTACTGCCCCCTTCAGCTCTGCACAAGGCATAACGTAACCTATCTGTTTGGCCCATACCATACCTTTAACACAGCAAGGAACTGCAGAGTCTTTCAAAAATGAAATAAAGTAGTAATGAATATCTTCCCTCAGGTGAACCAAAGGAATAAAAAACTCAATCATTAGAGAAATAAGCTCCAAAGAATATGTAAGGAAAGTGCTGGCCTGGATAAAAGTGAATGCTACCTTATAGGTACAGGGGTTCAATCCTCTTAATAGCTCCACATAAACAGCAGATACTTTTATATGAAATCTTACATTGATGAATGAAAATGGATTCAAAATGGAGGTGACCTGATATTAAATTAAATATATCTTTTATGCCGTCCATAAAAAAGGATTATAAAATATTTTATTTTAAGCACTTTGCAGATTTACTCTGATATCAAAGTGCTTAAAATGGATCTAAGTGCAGGAGAGAAACATCTACAAGAAGATTGGAATCCATTAAGCATTGATCAAATAAATGATCCAAATGGTCCATATACTTTTAGGTTGCATTTACTACGTGGCTACAAGGTGAAACTTCAAAAGTATCAATACAAGCTCTAAAAACATCCTCTAAATACTATAGTGGGCCTGGATAAAAATAAATGCAAAGAAGAACTCAATTAGAAAACCCCTTAGAAAACCTTCCAGCTTTCACTTGTTTGTAAATGGAAATAAACAAAAATTTATGGGAGCCAGCGATTCCCTTCGGGCATGTCCCCACGACACCGGTTTGCGGCCAGTTTTTCACATGGAACACCCGTGCAGCAGTCCCCACTCCACGGGTTTTCCGCCCAGCGGTTTTTCAAACCGCCGGCCGCACGAAGATCATTGTGCATGTTCATTCTTCCGTCCAGTTTTCGGACGGTTTATGAACATCGCAATGTGAAGGGGGAGGGCTAACCGTGGAGAAAAGCCGTCCCGCGCCGGCCGTGGGGACGACACTAAAATAGGATAAACCGACCGGTATTTGTTCTCTGTCGTGGGGATGAGCCCTTAGACTTCAAAAGAGAAAGCCGCTTGCATCTCTTATCAATTAGATGATGAGTAGTTTAAGTGTCTCCAGGAATGATGAGTAATGAAAGACCTCATGGTTCCCAAAGTGGTGAAGACATCCAGGTCTATGTTTCATGTGCTTTTTCTACGATCTGGTCTGTACATCACTTTAACATATGAAACTTTTGATGATTTTAGCATTCCCCCTGCCCCCAAAAACAAAACAGTTAGCGTGCGTCAGGTCAAGGAATATGAATTTTCCATTATTTGCGCCACAAAACCTTATCCTGTCCCTGAAGCTGAAAAACCTCCGGTCCCATTTTATAAGGCTAGATAACAGCTTCAATCCCAGAATATCAATGAGTGACAAAGTACAATGATAGTGCAATGTTGAGCCAGGACTTAAGTGGAAAGTAATAGGACAAACACAGAGCTTCCAGGACCAGCATATAAAATTTGGGGCTATCTTACTACATACAGGATGTAGGGCTCAGCTATGTGTAGTGTGCAAGAGTGTATACTACTAAATCAATTTGGGCCCCTTATTGCAGTGACTGTGGAAGCAATTGTCTATTATATGACGAATAACTATTGTTTCAGCATGAAGTGACAAAAAGTGCATATGTTGTAACAGGGCTGTGGAGTTGGTGCCCATTTTGGTGAAGTCGGAATTGTTATAAAATGGACCGACTCCAGCTCTCAAAATATATAATAAATTGGTCCAGTTAGTTCAATGCAGTGCAAAGAGCAAGAGGAATTGGGTCTTGCCAGTGCTACTGCTCCCATATCTTCACCTATCGGGTGAGGATTTAATTTTAAAAAAGTTTTTGGTTACATGGCAGGAAAAAGGTTACCACGGGGGAAAAAGATTCCGCCCCCATAGAAAACAGATTGACCAGATTTCAGCAAAATTTTTACTTGCTCTCCAAGAAGTAGAAAAGTTCAACCATTCATCAGACCTTACTGTGCATGAAGAAATTCCTTTATACCCTGACATTGTTAGAGATGTTGCCCCCTGGGGTCACCGCTTTGCCCCCAACCGAATTTATGTAAAGAGGCCTTTCTCTACCCTGAAATAATGAAAAATGTGAGATCATTTCGGGATCGATGGAGACAAACTTTTTCCCCAAAGCAAGTTCGACTCCCACAATGGTATTCCGGACTTTTTTATTTTCCTTTTTTACTGCAGCGTTTTGCACATTTATAATTTATTAAAGTTTTTTGTGTTCTAAAATTGTATCCAATCAATGTATTTTAATTTCTACCTAAATAACTTAATTATTGTTCTAAGGGGGAAAAAGCCTGAGTTCCATTTTTTACAGTAAAGTCACTTTTAAACATGGCCCGTTTCTAATATTATTTACATTCTTTTATAGAAATCTAGCCATATGCTTAGCTGTATGCAAAGGTTAAAGGGTTTTTCCCTAATGATTCCTTTCCCCTATCTGTCAGGGGAGAAAATAAACAAAAACTTCAGTGTCAAAACCCGGGTTTCAGGGGTGAGAAAGAGCGGGAAACGGACGTCTCAAAGTTTACTCAAAAAATTTCATTACAACCAGTGGATTCTCTAACAGCAACAGCCTCATACACTGCCTTTTTTCCCCAGCCCCTTGCAAGCTCCTTTATTTCCCTGTCATCAGATAAGAGTGAAAACGTAAGCCGGCCCGACAGCTCCCCTTTTATGTCCCGGGTGTCTAAGTAAACTGCATGAAAAAATAAGGGGACGAGCAATGCTGTAGCTCCAAAAGCTTCATTTTTTAATCACATCATTTTTAAAAGTGATTAAATACCCATTTTTTGGACCCCCTTCAACATTACATCGTGGCAAAACCCTTTAATGTGCCCAAACCACCTGAAGCGGAGGGGTGGTTACCTGGTAACTCGGTTGGCCCCTAGGGTATAAATCAGGCCCGGGCGGGAGCACTTCAGTTAACAGATAAGTGAGTTGTTCTTCATTTGAGTTCTTGGTCAGTTCAGCTTCTGACCCCAGGTGCCACATGTATGAAAATTGTCTATGTCCAGGACATTCTGTATTGCCCATAGCAACCAATCAGAGCTGCCCTTTCATTTCATATAGTGCTCTGGGAAAATAAAAGGAGAAATTCTTAGACCCAGACAGTTTTCATACATGTCCCCCCAAGTGTGTGAAGCCCTCAACCTATGTCGGCTAAGGCCCAGAGACAGCTTCTATTCCTCTTCACCCCAAATGTAATGAAGGACAAGCAGCCAAGAGAACGGAGAGGACCTGGCAGCCATGGAGTGGAAGCTCATGAGGAATTTGTGGCTCACCTCATTTGGATACACAGGGGATGGATCATTTGAGACATGTGGGTAGGATCCAAGAGGAGAGAGCATATATTTGGACTGAGGTATCAGTGGAATCCTGGGAGGCTCTGTAAACCATATAGCAGGGTTTATATGCTGTGAAGTCCAAGAGTACGCTGGGGTCTGCCTACTGTCGTTGTCAGAAAAGGGTGGTGTCTCTGACCTGTAAGTCTCATTCTCACCTTTCTGCTATACAGAGTTTATGCTCTCAAAATTGAGTTTTGATGAGGCTTAAAACCACTTTATATACCTCAGAGCTCAGCTTCTCTCTCTAATATATACCCAAAAACACAAACTCAGCTTCTCCCCTTTATATTAACCCCCCATTCACAGAGTCGCTTCCTCCTCTATCATAGAACCCTTTAACCAGACTCCTTCTCTTCCTTATCTGCCTTAATCACGAGCCAGCTTCTCTCCTCTATCATAGAACCTATATTCCAGAGCTCAGCTTCTCCCCTCTATCATATAACCCTATTACACAGGCTCAGCTTCCTCCTCTATCTATAACCCTATATATCCAGAGCTCACCCCTTTTCTCTATCAATAACCCTATATACCACAGAGTCAGCTTCTCTCCTCTATCTTATAACCCTATAACCACAGGCTCAGCTCCTCTCCTCCATCTAAACCCTATTTTAAAAAGGGCTCAGCTTCTCTCCTCTATTTTAAAACCCCTATATATCACGAGTTTGCTTCTCTCCCTCGGATAAATACCTGACAGGTTTGCTTTAAATTATACCCAGATTTGATGAAGCTTCTTTTTCTTAGAAAAACCATGGGGCACAAAAATTGGTTAAAATAGAAAAATTTGTTTTTTCTTTGGCAAAGCGCTCATTTTTTTGTTTTGTTGTGAATATCCTTAGCTATGTCCACACTGCACATGATTTCGATCGTATCTCTGGCGCTTTTGTTTTTTTAAAAGCGCCGGAAAATTTACGATTTTATGTGGTGCCATAGACGGCAAAAGAAAAATGAGCTGCATTACACAGCTCGTTTTTTCTCTGCCCGTCTTTCGGCAGCGGCGTATTATACAAAATGTTGTATAATACGCCCCTGTTTTGTCTTTTTACGTCTTTTTCCCATTCAAAGCTATTGTATGGGGGACGTCGGGAAAAAAGAGAAGCGGCCGCGCTTTTTCACAAACGTGAAAAATCCCGGTTCTTTCTCAAGAGAGAACGGCCGCTTTAAGGGCCGTTTTTTCTCTGATGCAGCGTAGACATAGCCTTAAGGTTTTCCACATCAGTTGTTATTCATTGGTGGTTGATACAATTTAGACACCTTTTATTGTTATGGGAACTTAGTGACCTTAATAATCCTGATGATACTCATTCGTGTTGCCCTCTATCCTTATTCTTATATATTTCCTCTAATCCTCAAGCTTGTTTTTTATTCCCTCCCTTAGGAAATACATGTTTGGCTTGTACTGTATACATTATTGAAACATAATAACATAAAAATATTTTACAAAAATCATCTTTTTTTTACCTAACTTTTTAAATTGTGCAGCACTCAACTCATAAACAGACTTTTTGGGCAGTGGTTTTATGCAAGTTATCACTTTAAATGACCACTTCTTTTGAGTTGGCAGCAATGGCCCCATGAAAAAAGTCAATGGGTGGGCGGCTTGGTGGATATTAAAGTGTTTTGATAGACAGACCCCTTAAGACATTATGGCCCCTGGGCAGAGCATGGGGCCCCCGAACCCCTCACAAAAATTATACATGATCGATAAACTTACATTTATTGTTTGTTTTTTAAAAAACTAGTTCAAAAGCAAAGGGTATGTTTCACGGAGTGTTGGGTCCTGTGAACAATGCTTTTGGGTGCGTGTTTTTGGGCCGTCTAGACGCATCTAACAATGAGCAAGTGATTTTACCTGCTCACAAAGTAAAAACCCGTATCACGTTCCATGAGTGATCGCCGTTTTGTTTTAAATTTCTCTTTTGGGTCCCTACCAAGAATTGTCTTCAATTCTTGATCATTTATGCGCAGAAGCCCTATTAAAAAATAAGGTGCGCTCCTGCTGCAGTCAAAATGCATCCAAAAAACGCACCTAATGTTTTGGGGTGATTTGAATCCAATTGACAGTGTGTTTTTTTGATGCGATTTTCGTATCAAAAAGGGATCCAAAATCTGATCCAAAAACGCAGTGTGAGCATATCCTTATGATGGCGGCATTTCAACAGCGCTACCAATGTGTTTGTTCACACGGCGTGTTGGGGCATGTAACATACGTTCTTTGGGTGCGTATTTTGGGGTTTAAAAGGACCCCAAAAAAGCTCTAACAATGAGTAGTGTGATCTTACACTGCTCGCAATGTAAAACACGCATCAACGTTCACACGAGTGATCTCCGATGCGGGTCTCACTGCATCTTTCTGATCCGTGCCAAGAATTGACATTTCAATTCTTGGTCCGAAAGACGCAGCAGACGTCCCATAAAAACATGGGTGCGTCCTGCTGCAGCCCCAAAACCCAAAACTGCTTGTTTATCCGTCAACGCTACGTTTTGGTGTGATTTTCGGGTCCCAAAATGGGCCTGAAATCATATCCAAAAAAAG